>CAUOFW020005304.1:0-27658 GCA_963454935.2 Ilex paraguariensis
GGATACGAGACATTGGAGCAACTTCTCACATGACTGGTGATCCAGGTATATTAATAGTAGGTAACGGAGTAAATCTCGGTCATGATTTAGTAATAGTAGGTAACGGAGTAAATCTTCCAATTACTCATGTTGGTTCTTCTGATATATCCACAAATTTTGGAAAGCTGAGAGTTGATGATGTTCTTTTGATTCCAAGTCTTACCAAAAATCTATTATCTGATGGACAACTTATTAATGAATTTTCCTGTATTTTTGAATTCTCTTCAAATGGTTTTGTCATAAAGGAACAGACGGGGAAGCCATTGACAATTGGAACTAAGGATGGAGGGTTATATGCATTAAGGCATTGCCAAAAAGCCTTTTATTCATTTCGACAGAGGAAAACATCTGAAGAGATTTGGCATCAACGACTTGGGCATCCAAATAAAAATATTTTGTCTTATCTTTCTAGCCAAAATAAGATTCATGTATCTAATTGGAACAATAAATTTGATATTTGTGACAGTTGTCAACTTGGTAAGAGTTGCAAACTTCCTTTCATCAATGCTAGTGTGAGATCTTCTTTGCCTTTTGACAAGGTTCATTGTGATTTTTGGGGACCAGCCCCTGTAAATTCAATGCAAAATTTTAGGTATTATGCCTTGTTTGTGGATGATTATACAAGATTTGTGTGGCGTTATCCATTGAAATACAAGTCATATTTCTTTAATTGCTTCAAGGAGTTCAATGCCATGGTACAAACATAATTCAGCAAGGAAATAAAAGTCTTTCAATGTGATGGTGGTGGTGAATTTAGAGATAATGTATTTATACTTGCTTTATCAGCCCATGGAATGCTTCAGCAGTTATCTTGTCCATCAACGCCTAAACAAAATGGTGTTGCAGAGCGCAAACATCGACATATTCGTGAGTTGGGTATGACTATGCTTTTTCATTCTGGCTTGAGCAAACATTTATGGGTTGAAGCTTTTCCCACTGCTACCGTTGTGATAAATCGGTTGCCGTCCACTTCTATTAAAATGTATAATCCATTTCATCTACTTTTCAAAAGGGATCCTGATTATACTTCCTTTTGAGCCTCCGGTTGCAGATGCTACCCCTATCTTAAGGACTACGATAAAAATAAGTTTTCTGAGAAAACACTACCTTGTGTTTTCATTGGTTACAGTGCTATTCACAAAGGATATCGTTGCCTCCATTCTCAAACTGGCAGAATCTATATCTCCCGTTATGTGGTTTTTAATGAATTATGCTTTCCAATGGCTCCTCAAACTACAATTACTGCACCTCCAATTGATCCATCTGTTTATTTTAGCACTTTTCATGAATGGCTTTCTCCATATCAGCCTACTCCAAGGCCTTCTTTTGCCAACCAGTACACTGCTTCAACTGATTCTCCATCACAGGGAAGTAATGATTCTCTATCACAGGTTCATCCTTCCACTTGTTCTCAAGCAGCAGATCCTATGTGTTCCTCTTCTCAACAACCTATTTCCACTCCCACCTCACAAGTCTTATCACTGACAGACACATCCACCACTCCTTGTTCCTCTCAACTGGAAGCTTCACCTGACGCTCCAATTATTGAGGGAAATTCTACTTTACTCTCTTCCCATACAAATTCACCGACCTCTCTACCTTTGCACCAAGGAAAATTATATGTTGATCTTGGTCCTCTCCCTACTTCCACTTTTCCAAGTTTCCAACATAATACTCACCCTATGCACACTAGAGGAAAAGCAAAAGTAGACCTTCTTCATGTCCAAACTCCACCATCATCTACTGATCTGCCAAAAGAACCTAAGACTGTCAAAGCAGCCTTTGATGATCCTAGATGGTCTGCTGCTATGCGTGATGAATTACAGGCACAGTCAAATAATCACACATGGACTCTTGTTCCTCGTTGTCCTCACATGAACATTGTAGGTTGCAAATGGATATTCAAAACTAACCTACATGCTGATGGGACTCTTGATCGCTTAAAAGCTCGCTTGGTTGCAAAAGGGTTTCACCAAAATTCCCACATTGGTTTTGTTAACACATATAGCCCAGTTGTTCGCCCTCAATCTATTCGTATTGTTCTCACCATCGCTCTTTCCCGTAATTGGGAAATTCGACAATTAGATGTGAAGAACGCCTTTTACATGGGTATTTGAAAGACTATGTTTATATGGATCAACCACCAGGGTTCATTGATCAATCTTCTCCAAATCATGTGTGTCAACTATCACGAGCACTTTATGGTCTTAAGCAAGCACCACGTGCTTGGTTTGATCGCTTTAGTCAATTTCTTATCTCTTTGGGCTTTGTCTGCTCACAACCTGATCCTTCTCTATTTTCTCTACATACTGCTCAAGGAATTCTCATCCTTTTACTCTATGTCGATGATACTATTGTTACTGGTGATACTCCATCCTTACTTCATACATTTCTTGCTCGCATTCAAGCAACCTTTGCCATCAAGGACTTAGGTTTTATTCACTATTTCCTTGGTATTGAAGCAATACAAACTCCTTATGGTCTCTTACTCTCTCAACACAAATATGTTCAAGAAATCCTGAGTAGAGCAAATATGGAAAATTGTAAACCCATATCCACTCCCTTACCTACCAAAATTGATCATCCTAATGATATTCTAACTGATCCTCAACAGTTTCGTAGTCTTGTTGGAGCACTACAGTACCTCACCTTGACTCGGTCGGATCTCACCTATTCAATTAACCTTGTGAGTCAATACATGCACATGCCCACTGTCGTTCATCTTGCTTTAGTAAAACGGATATTGCGCTATATTCAAGGAACTTCACATTTTGGTCTTCATTTGCTGAAACAAAATGTTCTTGAATTGTATGCCTTCTCAAATGCTGACTGGGCTGGTTGCCCATTAACCAGACGTTCCACAAGTGGTTATGCTATCTTCCTTGGTTCTAATCTCGTATCCTGGGGTGCAAAGAAGCAACCTACTGTTGCCAAATCTAGCACTAAAGCAGAATATCGTGCCCTCGCTGTCACTACTGCTGAAATCACTTGGGTTACATATATTCTTCGTGCTCTAAATATCTATCTCCCACGTCCAGCTACATTATTTGGTGATAATTTAAGTGCACTTCATTTATCCATTAATCCAGTTTTCCATGCTCGAACTAAACATGTCGAATTGGATTATCATTTTGTTCGAGAAAAAGTGGCTCAAGGAACTATTGTTACTCAATTTGTTTCACCTTCTGATCAACTTAGTGATATTTTCACCAAGCCCCTTTCCAGTGAAATATTATGCTCTCTTCGTGGCAAGTTGGGTGTGTTATCACTCTCCCACCTCAACTTGAGGGGGCATATTAGAGATAATGATTCAGACTCAGAATCTGCTTCAATAAGGACTGCTGCATCGACTAGGAGGATTACTTTATACTCAGAATCTGCTCAAATAAAGACTGTTGTACCGACTAGATGGACTGCTCTTGCTTCACCGACTAGGACTGCTCCACCGACTACACAACAGTATGCTCCAATAAGGATTGTTCAAGTGATGAATTCCACTCAAGAAACGACTGCTGCACCGATTGCTCCTGACAAAGCTACATCAAATGATAATGATGAATCTACTCCATATAATCAGCCGAAGAATGGAATTAAAATAGGCTAAGCATAATTATCTTATCTCTAGTATTTAGACTTTTGGTTTTGTTGTAATTCTAAGTCTACCAAATGTATTATTCATATGGATTGTATATATAGAAAACAGAGTCTCGGTAGAAACAAATAACAAAAAAGAGGTTCTTCATTATCTTAATCTAGTTTTTCTTTAGGCATATATTATTATTCCATTAAAAAAATTATAATAATGACAATTATAAAGATATTATTAAGTTATGTTAATTATCATGTGATTTGACCAAATTTTTAGCTGGTTATGGATACGATGCTGATTCTTTTTGGTTTTATACAAATTGCGCATGTGTTACGTGTCCAACTACCGAGAGGGGGCATCAATCTACTACTTGTCTTGTTCACATCAGTGAATAGTTTAAACTTCATTATGATATTGGTATACTGTACTTTTAACTATTATCTATGTTGGCATGTTGGCATATAAAAAATTGATTTAGTTAATTAATGCGTATCCCTGATGTGGAATAAGCAAACCCAGCTGTGGGAGGTGTTATCCGTCTTTGAAGACACGGTGTAATATGAACAGCTCTAAGAGAGATGTTAATAGTCATTTGATGAGTCTATTTGAGACCGTCGAATAAACTTATTAAAGTCTGCAGTGTTCTATATATATTAATATTAATTATAGATGTTATGATGCTATTAGGGGCAACCCAAGGTAAATCGGGACCTGGGCAAAAACTTCATATGAGCTCTATTAATATTTTGTCTATTATTACATATTATTATAATTTATCTTTTACTTAAAAATTATTTTTTTAGATGCAAAATATTGGTCAAGTTCTTATATTTCTCAATAAATAATATAGTTAATTTATTTAATCTTAATATAATGGTATGATTAATTTATTTAATTTTTTTCATAACATAATCAATTTGAAACAAGATTTTATCAATTTTAATATTTGAAAACTCCTTTTTATAGAAATGTAGTTGCAAATATATTATAAGCAAAATATTAACTTAAAAAAATATCTAACTTTAATATATAATTTAGTACCTCAATTGAAAAAAAACTTATTATTTGAGTATCGAGAGAAAAAATAATGAGTTGGTGATTGTTTCTAACTTTTATGATTTTTTACAATGAAAAAAACATATTGAGACCTAAGTATAGACATAATACTCAAACCTAATAATGTAGCATATATTATTATTCCATAAAAAAGGTCTAACAATGATAATTATAAAAATATTATTAAATTATGTTAAATATCACTTTATTTGATCAGATTTTTAGCTGGTCATGGATACGATTCTGATTCTTTTTGTTTTTATAGCAAATTGTGCAAGCGTGTTCCGTTTCCAACTACCGAGATGGGGCATCAATCTACTTCTTTTCTTGTTCACATTTGGTGAATAGTTTAAACTTCATTATGACATTGGTATACTGTACTTTTAACTATTATCTATGTTGGCATGTTGGCATTAAAAAAAAATTGATTTAGTTAATTAATGGATATCTCTGATGTGGAGTAAGTAAACCCAGCTGTGGGACTTTTTAAATTACGCACTCATTAGGGATAATCTATATCTGAAGGTATGGTGTAATGTGAACGATTTTGAGAAGATTATTGGTAGCCTTTGAATAAGTTTATTTAAGATAGTCACTCATTAGGTGTAACTCGTATCTGAAGGCATGGTGTAATGTGAACGATTTTGAGAGAGATGTTGATGACCATTAAATTAATCTATTTGAGACTATCAAATAAGTTTATTGAATTATTTCATATTTTATATTATAAAATTATAGATGTTATGATGCTATTAGGGGCGGCCCAAGATAAATTGGGGCCCTAGATAAAAACTTCATATGGGCCGTATTAATATTTTCCCTATTATTATAATTTATTTTTTTATTTAAAAATTATTTTTTAATTTTTTAGATGCAAAATATTGATCAAGTTTTCATCAACTGAAATTGATTTTGAAGATCAAATTATAATTATGTCTGTTATTAGTTAACAATATAAAATAAATTAAAATTTATTAATGCATTAAAATTATTTTTCAAAAAATGAATGTAATTTCGAATAGCAATTTACTCCTATGCACAATGTTTTCTAGTTATTTATTGTGTGTTACAAAAAAATTGAGCAAAAAATTAAACTTAGATAATAGCTATTTTATTAATCAAATGATTTTGATTGTATTGTAATGCACCAAAAAATATTCCATAAAATATTCCATACACTCTTGGTATACCCTGCAGGGCATTAACAACATCAAGACTAATTAAGAGAGCCCATTTCAATAATATATGTCAGATAGCGTCAGAAAAATGCCAAGTCAGTCACATGACCTGATTTCATAACGTTAGCCTGTCTCTCTTTCGTTTTTCTCTCCCATGAGAACTTTTTTTTTCTTTACTCTATTCTTGCCATGCCATCTCTATTTTTTCTAATATATCTATATATATATATATATATATATATATATTGAGTAATGCTACATGGATTTAAAAAATAGGCTTAAAAACTAAATTTGATAATCTCAACCATTGAATAGGTAGTGGATCTCAATAAATACTGGGATTCACAGTGAAATCAATAGTTGAGATTATCAAGTCTAGTTTTTAAATCTATTTTTTAAATCCACGTAATATTACTCATATATATTTACCTCATCTCGTGAATAGCAAAAGATTCCAAATTTTCTATCACTGCCTCTAACTTTGAATTTTGAATTGTTTCATGTTTTTAAGATATAAAATTACCAATTCAGTTTTGATTTTGAATACTAAAACATATTTATGATACTATTTTATTTCTCTCTTTTCGAGGTTTGAATCAACAAAACCAAAGCAATGCATTATGTTTTAGCGAAGATGAAGAGCCAAAGTTCGAAAAAAATAATCAGACCACAGTTTGTATCATATTCAATTCCAGTATTTTATTTTTAAGAACTATATTCAGGGACTTGCGAAGTCCAGGGGCAACCTACACAAATGGGGCCATAGGGAGAGATAATAGATGAAACCCTAATATTTAAATACATATCGTAGGTAGAGTTAAAGTACGGAGACACACAAGTTTATCCTATGTCTTATTTTCTAGCGCATTGCACCTTACTTTCAAACATATGTTACTCTTAATATATAACAAATTACATAATTTTTTTATTCTATGTACTATTTTCAACTACATTGGTCTAATTTTTTTTTAATAATTTGATAATCTTTTAATAAATTAGACATATTTAAATTTAAATTAAATATGTTGAAAATTTCTTTCTGTGGTCAATGACAATATAAAATATCAGTTGAGATATTGGACTTATAATTTATAAAAATAAATATATTTTTTTTTTATTATCATACTAACAACACTGAATAAATATTTATTTTGTTATCGTATATAAATTAGAGCTTAAATTAAAAATGATCAATTAAAATGATATAGTTAAAAAAAAACCTTGGACACCAAAAATTAATTAATAATGTCGATATCTCATAGTAAAAAATAATTTTAAGGGTGGTAGAAGTTTGAATTTTTTTTCATCTTTCAAGGTACCCTTCTTTTAAATGGAGAAGACTATGGTATCAGGCCAAAATTTTTTTTTTTTTTGGGGTACCATAGTCTTCACCCTTTTCCGTTAATAGATGAAAAATCCCTGTAACATTATATGTGGGATTCCAAAATAGAGTGTACCTTGAGAAAAGAAGAGTAAAACAGGAGAAGACAAACGTAGAAAAGGAGATGTAAGAAACTGTTGCCATGCTCTGTTGCTTTTTTTGATTCAGACCTTACACTTCCGTGACTTCAAAACATTAAACCCATGGTCAATGTATAAAAGCCTGCAGCACCTCATTAGGTACGTACACCACATGAGCCATTCCACGTAATTTGTATTACTCATACAAAATTTTCTCCTCAAAACTAGTTTAATTGAAGAATCTCGTATGAAATTAGGAACTGAGAATTGGTGAATTACACAAATTCACATTGGGTTGCTAATTTATGATTCATGTTTTCATTTTTTTGGAAAATTTTTCAATGGACAAATACGAAGACTTGATATTGAACTCCACCAACTATCTAAAAGTATTAATTTAAAAGTAATATATACACAAATATTATGTTATGAAGTGGGAAAGATTGTTATTGTTTTTTGTTTAAATTCGATTAATTCTCTCAATCTCACTTTATGCTTTTATACTTTTATGGGTTTCACTTTACCCTTTCTAACTTGTGAACAACCTACAAATATTAACAGACATAACAGTTTATACAAAAAAATTTAACTATACCTTGATTGCAATCCAATTTTCTTTGTTATGCCATCATTGTAAAACCTTAATCTTTAAAATACAAAGGGTAAAAGACAAAAACAACATGGTCAAATTTATTTTTTCATGAAGATTTCATTAGTATGATTAGATTTAAGTTTCATGTTGTGTGTGCTCGAATTTCTATTTGCAGCTTAAAGTGATAATTAAATTTTCAAATGGGTTACAAAGCAAACAATCTTTTCTTCCTCAATTGAGGCTTGGGTTATGTTATGGTGATTGTAGTACAACATATTACAGTGTTTGGAAGCCATGGCCAAGCGCGGGAGTGGGGGGGGGGGTGTTTGTGTGTGGTGAAGAAACTCACTAGGGTTTATAAACTTGAAAATCAAAACTTTGAAAAATTTACTAAAGCTTCAAAATTAAGGGAGGTTGAGTGTAACTGATTTGCGGTCAAGGGGGTTCAAAAACAACCTTAGATTGAAAAAGCAAATCGCTTGAAGAGTCAAAAGCGAATTTGAGAGAGAGAGAGAGAGGGGGGTGGGGGAAGATGAAGGGTAAAATTATTAATTTAATTTTTTAATTTATAAAAAAAATTATTTATTTTATAACACGCACTTAATTAGTGTGTAAAATTATCATGTCGTTGCAATAAACTAATTCTATTAAATTTGTAGTTTGGTAACAAGTTGGAGGAGGTTAAATGAAACTCTTAAAATTAAAGGGGTGAAGTGAGATCGAGACTTAATATATGGAAAGTTTTTGTATTTTACCCTTTAAAGTATCAAAATGACATGATTAAAGGTTAATGGATGTAGGGGAAGGCTTTTTTTTTTTTCTACAAAATATCTAGGCTTGCGCAAACTATTTCTTCAAATTCTGAATTGGCCATTATAACTCAAACTATTTTAAGAACATATTCCTTGAGAAATAAGGGTGAATGACCATAAAAGATATAAAAACTATCAAACCTAAGACCCCTTAATTACAAGAGGACAAATTTGACCACCGACAACCTCTTGGTTAAGTGTACACATTAACAGGCAACTTGTGTAATGTTGTATAGGAATATTTATAAATCCAGAATGAATATTTTAAATAATGAGGGTGAATAATCGCAGTTGTTTATATAATACTTAATTTAAAGTGTTTTTAATTTAAATTCCGTACTCAAATCTTTTTGTCTGATTGAAATATAGAAATTTTAATTTTTAGGGTGTAAATTGAGAACGCAAAAATATTTTGGGTGCAAAGTGTCATTTATCCGAACAATAAATATCACCAAACAAGCGGCTATAAGTGTTATTTCAAAAACGAAGCCCTATGGACAAAAAAATGGTAATTGTAGAATGACCACTGACTTTTGTGGTAGAAAATGCAAAAGCTGTAAGAAATTGAACTCCCCATTTGCCGCACAGCCGAATGAGCTCAATTATTCTGTGTCCACCGGCCCTATGACCTTGTTCCAACTAGGGTGTTCACCTTATCCTACGGGTAGCAAATATGTTCTTTCGTCTTCTTATTCGATACTTTGCAGATGAGTTTTTTCTTGGCCTACCCTACCAGACAGTTGTGGTATTCCTACCCCCCTTCCTACCCGATTAATCGGGTAGGAAGTTGGATAAACAATTTTGTAATAATTAATTTTTGGATCATTTTAATAATTTAATTAAATAACATGCACCAATTTAATAACATAATAAATCAATTAACACTAAATTCTAAAACAACTACAACAAGAATTATAATAAAACATAAAAAAGTATGAACATCAATCCACCATAATTGTTACACAAATACAATAACAATTAATTTAAGTTTAAACTTTAAAGCATATGAAATACATTAAAATCATAATTGCTCCGCTTGTAAGATAGGAAAAAATTATTGTGAGTATGGTAGGATAGGAATACGGAAATAGATGACTATTCCACATTCCTACTCGAAAATTGTCGCAAGACCAAAAACTCTTTCATATTTCTACCCGATTTTTACGGTTAGCCGTTCAATAGGATAGTTCAATAGGATAGGATAAGAACAGAACTTGCGGCCGGTCTAAAATTTGAGCACCCCTGGTTCCAACGGCAAACCCCTTTGCAAGGCCCACCTCCGGTTGCCGTCCACAATCACGGCGACACGTTTCGGCATCAGTTCTCGTCTGAGACCTGCCGGCAATTCCACTTCTTCCCGACACATCCATGGTTTCAATCGATCTATCTTCGTATCCGCCTCCGAGTACTGCATTTGAAGGTGTCCTACTCACAAGAAGCTTGCGAGTTTTGGGAAGATGAATTGAAAGGTACAAGTTTGATTTGTTTATTTTTAGTAGAACACGGTCAGAGGTATGGTAAGAAAAGGGTTTGGTTTTTTTTAGGGACGAGAGAGAGTGTTCTTGGGAAGAAGGGGAACTGGGAATCGCGAGGATAACATTTCGGTGATCTTGGTTAACTATACTTCTCTTCAGTTGGGTCTGGGTACACTTGTGTAATTAAAGTCACAGAAATCGGCCAGACGACGTCGTTCTAATATTTAAGTGACTGTAGTTTTGCATTTGCGCTTGCGCTTGCGCTTGCGCTTGCGCTTGCTCATGTACATGTGGGGGTTACTTAACTTTCAAGACTTGTTTTAATTGAAGAATCTCGAATGAAATCAGCAAACCCAGAAGTGATATTTTAAATTAACGTTTCCTTTCTTTGATTTCCTATAGAATTTTTAGATTCAATCGACAATAACAAAGACTTCTTTCCAATGTAGCATAAATTGTATACACTACACTTCATTAATCTTAATTTTTTCTATTCATTTAAGTGGGTCACTTTGAAACAATAAAACCGGATGTTGAAGTATTTTCTGTTTAAGAAGAACAACAAATGTTGACGTAGAAAAAGAAAATCAAAAGTTGAAAATTTACATCAGCCGTTGAAATATAATAATATGAATTTACGTTTAAATCATAATCCTATGATTTTAGTTTCAAATTCAAATATGCTTATTTATTAAAATAGGAAACTCTTAATATAAACTAAATCCCATAAAAAAAATGAGATTGTCAATTTAAATAGCCTAATAAATATGGAAAAAAGTATTTTAGTAAAAAAAAAATTTGAAAATTTGTCAATGTCTACCTAAATACAATATATTTCAACTCAAGAACACTTATCTACAAAGAAAGTTAGACTTTTAGTCATGATATTTTCTCACAGTTATGTATTTTAAAAGACACCACTTCAAAGTTTTCCCAAAAAAAATAGGTCTAATATACTTGAGAGCTAAATTTTTTTATTTTTTTTGGGGGGAGGGGAGGGGGGGGGGGGGGGGTTGTCCTCTATAAGTGGGGCTCTAGTTAGCCATCTTAGTTACCTATGCCTAGAGTCGGCCCTGCCTAAGATTTATTATGAGAATTCAATTCTCACCTATGAAATAAGCTGTTATTTTGAAATCAAAATTTAAAAAAAGAGAGATAGCTTTCATTCTGTTTTTATTAAGTAGAAGATATATTGCATATTAAGTATTTATTGCCAGAATATGTAGTTTACATGATGATTTCATGGCTGTGTATCAAGTAGAAGATAGAAACATATAATGATTGAAGTAACTGATATATTCGATGCACATAAATATTTATTTTTAGAATTATTAGGGCCTTCAGCTCGAAATAAGTTACGGAAACCATTGCATTAGAGACAGATTTCAGAGTATTAATTAAGGGTATAATTGTATTTAAAAAATAGATTTAAAAACTAGACTTGATAATTATAACCATTGAAAAAATGATTAAAAACATGTTAATGTCTTTTAATAATTTAATAGGGATGTTTTAGGTAATTAAAAAATTTTCTTACATTTATACATTTTTGAGTTTTTTAGAGGTCGGTACTTATAATTTGTTTTTATATTAGGTCCTTGTTGAAAAGTCAAAACAATGGACATAACTAATACCCTTTAAGGTTTCAAAATTTACGATAATACCATCAAGTAATTGAAACACTTATTCTAAAAAGTTATATAATCATAATGTATCTTCTTCTCCATAAATACTGATCATTAGACAGATACACTAAAAAAAGATGACATATTCTCGAATCCATTAATTGATCGTTCGTAGGTACATTAAGATATATTTATTAATAAGGGTTAAATTCAATGTATCTCTAAGAGAGACACATTGAAATGGACAAACGTCTTTTTGATTAACTACGCAATTAACATTATAATGAACATATATTTAAACCTCTTCATTTGCCCCATGGAAATACGTCTATAAATAACGTATCAAAAAATCAAAATAGAAACACATAAAATAATGAATTAGTTAAGGGAGCAAAAAACACAAAGTAGCATATAAATGTTTATAAGTTTCCTCAACGAAGCACATGCCAAACCATCAAAACACATCCAAGTGAACAAGAGGTAACTAAAATATTATCATAGAAGTTATGTATCCATCCTCAGTAAAATTAAAAATTAAATATGACAGGTAATCAAGCTTACAAACATTTATAATTACACACACAAAAAAATGAATTAACAAACACAATAGGTATATGTACGCAACATATTATATACGACGAACAACATATTCGATCATTTAGATACATTATACGAGTATATACATCTAAGAGATAGGTAAATCAATATTTAATTGAGAAGAAGGTACATATACACCACTACAGGGAATTTGAACCCTTGACCTTAAGAAAGCAAAATCTTGACAAGACAAAGAGTACCATTAGATCAAAGGTCCATTGATAAAACCATAAAACCAAACACAATTCAAAATTACGTAATCATAAAAAAAATGTACCTAAACCTGCCAACGAATACGTAAAACTTAACTATTGCGATCTAATTTGTATACCTACCAAATCAACGCTTAAAAAACGATCAGTATATTTTAAATTGCTTGGTTCACAAATTTAAAATATAAAATTGATATACAACATTACAAAATTCTCAATAACAAACACAAAAAAAATGAAACTAACTGTATTTTAGACTAAAATCAGGTGATCAAGGCAAAATTGGCAATGAAAATACACTAATTGTTCAACCCCTATACATTCATGCCCCAACATGGACCGCATGCAATTTTTTTAAAAAACACGGAAGGCTTTTTTATATAATAAAAATTCGATAGGACTAAAATTAATTTATACATCACAGAAAGGACCCTAGCCTAGTTAACCATACAATTTATAGTAGCATCTAAGTTTACTAATGGACTTTTGGTCCAATTGTGTTGTTTGTTTTGTGAAGACTCTCTTTTCTTGAAATTAAAGGTTTAAGTCTCCTTTCTCCTCTCCCTAAAAAAAAAAAAAGATGCGTTCAACTAAGCTTAGAAAAAGGGGAACCAAGTGTTTACAAAAAAAAAAAAATTAAAAATGCAAAACTTAAAAAGCTTGACAAAAAAAAATAAAAAATTTAATTCAATATCAAACATTACTTAATTCCTTTGACTCAAAACTTTTGAAGCATTAAGCAATTATTTTATTTCATGCTGGGTTGACATTACTTTTAATAAAAAAAGAAAAAAAAAGTTGAACTTGAATGAAATTCCAACATAAACTTGCCATAATAATATGGGTTTTCAAGTTGAATTACATATAATCAAAAAGAGACTAAGTAGTTGGGTAAATGTTGAATACTGACTATGCCTACCATATCGTCTTTGTCTTTGTTAAAATGAGCTTAAAGTCTCTATAAAGTCTGCTTCTCTGTAATCCGTAAAAAATATTTTAGAAAAATAAAGTTCACTATAAGCCAACTGTCATAGCATGAAGTTGCTGACTCTACATTCGCCACTTGTCCGTATAAATAGATCAGGACTGGGGAATTTGGTCCACTTTCTTTGCAGCTCTTGCTCAGTTAGGCTCTCCTCAATATCTTGCAGTTGAATAAGACCATCTTTTACTTTGCTAGACACGCTTTCAATATCTCATATCTTCCACCGTAACCAAGCGCTACCATAAGACGGAGTCCTGAATTTGCCTTCAAGGCCACCTCTGCTTCAGATAATATTTGCTCTATAGACCTAGGGAGTGGCGATTTATTCCCAATCACAGAAAACCGAACATTTTGCATGTGAAGAAAATAATAGCTCAAACATGGTGGTCTATATAATAAAACACAAAACTCCTGAAGGCATCTATAATATAAAACATGACATACTTCAATAAGTTCATTTGACGGTCTCAAATAGACTCATTCAACGGTTATCAATATTCTTATCAAAATCATTCATATTGAATTCTCCCGCTCCCGGTTAAAAAAAATCATCACTTCTCACTTATATTGCATCTTAAAACTTGCATATTTACCATAGTGTGAATGTATTTTATGTATAACCCTGATAAAGATATTTTAAACACACCATATTTCACCTCAGGCCCTTGTGTCTTGAAAATTGGAATTTTTTTTGGTGGCTGGTCCTATGTAGTACACTTTTAAGGTGCGCGTACATTTTTTTTTTGGTCTTAAAGAAAAAAATCTATTTCAAAAAATCCATTTACGCTTTTTTAATGATCATCATACAAATTACACATTTCAAAATTTAAAATCTCCTTCATTTTGAATCTTACATGTGTGTGTGTGCATGCATTTTTATATATATACATATATATTCATGAAAAAAACACAACGAAGACAAAAACGACAAACCATTGATTGAGTCATGATACTACGATTCCAAAAAGTGGTGTTTTATATATTTGTATATATATACTTATACATGTGCTAGAAGAAGAAGATAAAGATGTTTAATAAGCGAAAGCTTGAATGTGCTACAATTAGGGCCAACAAATTCAAATGACAATAACTTATATGTTTCATTGCCCAAATTGGACTGTGAAAAACATATTTCACTGCCCAAAAATTCAAATGACAAAAACATATATCTCACAATCCAAATTAGACAGTGAAAATATTTTTTACTTCCCAAAGTAATGTCATCAGATTCGGATTGGACATTGAATTGATAGAAGGATTGAATTAATGGTTCATTGGTTCAACCGTTGGATTAACTAGTCGATTTGGTTATATAATTAAAAATATATAAAATATAATATTGTGTATGGCTTGACTGTTGAATTAAATGTGTGTATTATTAACTATTGAACTTATATTCAATATTGATGAGTCAAGCCCATGGGCCTAACTCAAATTATAAGCCCAATCCAAGTTTATAGCCCAATTCAATATTGATGAGTCAAGCCCAGGAGCCTCACCCTCGTACCTTGGAGAGAATCAATCTCCCTCATCCTTGACCAAGTCCTTTGGAGACCAACATAAATTCCTTGCCGGTTGAGGAGAGGAGAGGTCGCCAAGATATTTAATTACTATTAAACGGGGCCAACCCGTTATGACCGTTAGACTAGATATTCAATTACTTCACCAAACCACTATAAATTATATACCCCACCAACACTTAAGGGGCATTAGACTCATTTGAGCATAATTCTCTCCTCCCCTCTCAAAACTTGTAATCTTGTGCGAGATAATAAAATTTTGACGATCCTTATCATTCAAAATGGACGTAGGTCATATTAACCGAACTACTATAAACTTTGCCTTCTCTTTCCCTCTATTTTATTGCATTTTATATTACTTAATTGACAGGTGGTGTGCAAACCAATTTTGTGCATCATCGCGCAGTCTGTGGGAATAACAAAATTCTCACATAAACACTTTCTTTGCTGAATAAAAGGCGATCACCGCCGGGATCCATGAGTTAACTTGAAGACATTCCACCACGAGAGGAAGAGGTTGCTCCTCCACCGGCCAATCCCATCCCAATTGTGCAGCAGATGCTGGACACAATTTAGCAGCTTATAGTTCAGAACCAGTATATTCTACAATTGATGCTCGGGCAACAAGGAGAAGCGCAACCTGGAACTCAAGCCAGAGGAGCTTCACTCCTAGGTCATCAAGGAGCTCCCCATCTCGGCGCTCCCCATCTAGGCGCCCCACCTATGGAAGCTCCCTTAGGCGCCCCACACAGAGGGCCCCATCATAAGGAACCTCCTCCTTCAGCCTCTGCTCTTGTTCCCATGGTGTAAACCCTCCTTTCCAAGAGGATGAGGTTGAGAACCAAAACATGGAGCATGGGAGCCATGTCCGTGATAATTCCAAAGGACCTCCTCCCAATCGTTGGGATGAAAAAATTAACAAGGTGCAAAATCAATTAGGAGACGTCTTCAACGCCATAAAGGCACAAGGACTCGAAACAGTGGACTACCTCGTAAATCAAACCGACACATCTTTCAAACTTGACATAGGAAACTACCCACTCTCTCAAAAATTCAAGATGTCATCCGTCAAAACCTTTGACGGTACAAAGGATCCACTGGACCACCTTGAAACTTTTAAGACCTTAATGCAACTGCACAACATCCCCGACGAAATTATGTGTAGGGCATTCACAACTACCTTGACAGGATCAGCGTGATAATGGTTCACCAAACTCACTCCGGCTTTCATAGGCTTCTTCACCGAACTGAGTAAATCCTTTGTGACATAGTTTATTGGTGGACGTCGTCAGCAGAAGCCTGTCACCCATCTGCTCAGCATAAAACAGGATCGAGATGAGTGTCTAAGAAGTTACTTCACTTGTTTTAATGAGGAGGTCCACCAAATTGAGGAGCCCAATGACAAAGTCACCATGACCGCCTTTCTAGGAGGCCTCTGCTCATCGAGTTTCCTATTTTCAGTAATGAAGAGACCACCAAATAGCATGTTAGAACTATTGGCAAAAGCTCAAAAATATATGAATGCTGAGGAAATCAACAAGTCTAGGCAAGGTGAATCATCTTACAAATCGCCAAAAGCTTGATCTGCCTCTGTACTGTTCTCAAACAGGTAGCCTATCTCCAATTTAGCAGCTCTGTCACGGGTTGCTAAAAAGACTGACCTCTACACTGTTCTCAAACAAGCAGCCTATCTCTAGCTGAGCGACTCCCGCGGGTTGCCAAAAGCTTGGCCTCTGCTCTACTTTCAAGTAAGCAGCCTATTTCCAACTGAGCAGCTCTCCCGCAGGTTGCCAAAAGTTTGGTCTCTGCTCTACTCTCAAGCAGATAGCCTATCTCCAGCTGAGCAGATCTCTAGAGTCGCCAAAAGCTTGTCTTTGCTCTGCTCTCAAGCAAACAACTTATCCCCAACTGAGTGGCTCTCTCGCGGATCGCCAAAAGCTTGGCATCTGCTCTGCTCTCAAGTAAGCAATCTATACTTCAAGCTTAAGGATTCTCTTATGGGTCGTCAAAAGCTCGATTTTAAAAGATGTAGCCCTTTTATGAACAATCCTCAAACTCTATTTTTGCTCTCGTACAAGTAGCCTACCTCTCTCTCTAGATAATTATGTTAGATATTTTAATAATTGGAACAACATTATTTTTATCATCTCTAGTCAGGCTCTTGAAAACTCAGGTCGTTTGCAACCCGAGAGACTACATTAAATTGAATGTCAACGATCGAGTCTCATTCTTTTGTGTTCATCTGGCACCGCCTCCTCGTTGCCGCAGCACCCTGCGCTTAACACCTAGCGCAAACAAGCTCTACTTACGATTGCCTCTAAACAGCGCACCCCCATCATGATCAACAAAATCACCAACCAACAGTGCCAAGTACCATGGGCTCCTCTCCAGCGACGCCCATCACCATAGGGGCCTCACCAGCAGTGCCTAGCACCATGGCCGCCTCTCTATTAGTACCCAATGAACTCCCAATTGACAAGACTGCCAAGGCACCCAGCCTGCTTGCTCGAGGCAAGCCCATACACCTACTCGCCTCCCTCTTTCGTTGGCTTGCTAGCTAAAATTGGGGTTGCCACAGCCTGGGCGCCCAACGCCTCCTCCTCACACCTAACGCCACAGCTTGCGCGCCCAGCTCGCCTAGTTACGGGAGCCTCCTCTTTCCCCACTCCTTCGCCTACAGACTACTTTAGAATGGGCGCCCATGACATCTCCACACCTGCGCCCAATGCCTCCCCCTCTTCTCCGGGCTCTCCACCAAGATCCACAAGCTCCTCTCTATTCAACATTGATCAAAGCTTTCAACTCAAGAGCCTCACCTATGTGTTCTTAGAGGATTTCAAGAAAAGGTCTCCTTCTCACTCAAGATTGTATGGAATGGGGCTCTTCAAAAAAAAATGAAAAAGAAAGTTTTCATAGTTAATGGAGTCCCACAGGTAAAAGGAGTCTACTAGAAGGGAGGGAGTCGACAATCAAAAAGAGTCTTCAAAAAATTCAGATTTAAAAAGGGCTGCACGTTATTTTGACTGTAGCTTTTAATCCGAAACTCTAAATAGGGCTTATTATATATCAAATCGAAGCTCTTGACGAGCCATACAAAACTCATTGCTTAAATCAATAAAAGACACTGTAAAAAGTCCAAAAAAGGCTCAGAAACAGATATTTTGGTCTCCCGAAGATTTTTCAAAAAAAAAAAAAACTTAGCTGCTTTCCCTAGACACTGCGAGCACGCCTAGGACACTGCCTGCTTGCCCTAGAAGCTGTCTGCTCGCCCAAAAACACTCACCCAGCTCGTTATTTTGACCGTAACTTTTGGTCTGTAACTCAAAATATAGCTTATTACATATCAAATCGAAACTCTCGACGAACTGAGAAAAACTCATTACCTATGGTAATGAACTTTTCAAAAAAAGTCCAAAAAAGACCCAGAACTAAGTGTTTTGGCCTCCCGAAGTTTAAAAAAAAAAAAATTCTACTCGCCCAGAAAGTTGGCTGCTCGCCTAACTCTCTGCTCGAATTTTTGACCATAACTTTTGCTCCATTACTCCAAATGAGGCTTATAATGTATCAAATCGAAGCTCTCGATGAGCAGGACAAACAAATGTTTTGGCCTTCTAAAGTTTTTCAGTTGTGCTAGTCAGCCAAAAATTTAAACTGAATGCCCTCCTTTCCAAATTCCGTTAGACGCAGGGCATTGGAGAGCAAATGATGGGGCAAGTCAAAAGACCTAACTCAAATTATAAGCCCAGTCTGAGTTTATAGCCCATCTCTAAGAGATCCAGTAAGTCCAGCTCAATGTTGTCAATCCGGACAAGCTGATCAAGAATCAAAGAGCAACATCAGTAGGGAGTATGCAGGGCCATCAAAGAGTCTCCTCTCCCACCTTGGAGTAAGTGTCATCCAAGAACCTTCTCTACCACCTTGGAGTAAGGGTCATCCAAGAGCATCCTCCTCGCCACATTGGAGTAAGGGAGCATGTAGGAGCCTCACCCTCGTAGCTTGGAAAGAATCAATCTTCCTCATCCTTGACCAAGTCCTTTGGAGAGAACCATAACTTCCTTGCCAATTGAGGAGAGGAGAGGTCACCAAGATATTTAATTACTATTAAACGGCTCCAACCCTTTATGACCGTCAGACTAGCTATTCAATTACTATATCAAGCCACTATAAATTGTACACCCCACCAACACTGGGGGCTGGGGCATCATACTCATTTGAGCATAATTCTCTCCACCCCTCTCAAAACTTGTAATCTTGTGCTCTCCCTCCACACCGGAGATAATAAAATTTCGGCGACTCTTGCCATTCAAAGTGAATGTAGGTCATATTGACCGAACCACTATAAACCTTATCTTCTCTCTTCTTCTACTTTACTATATTTTATATTACTTAATTGACAGGTGGTGTGCAAACCAATTTTGTACATCATCAAATATGACCCAGTGTGTGTGTGCACGTGTATGACGGAGAGAAAGAGACAAAAAGCAGACCCTACATGTGAAAGAGAAAAACAAAGCCTTAGCAAGCCAACATTTTTCTTTGGCAGAATTATTTTTAAATTTCTTAAAATTTATCACTTAATCACTCAAATTTTTTGGCATGTAAAATATTACATACAGACTCCCTGAAATTTTTATGCGCATAATACTTACACCCATTACCTATTCAATGGTTGAAATTATCAAGTCTAATTTTTAAGTCTAGTTTTTAAGTCTGTGTAACATTACTCATTGAAAATTGACAAGCTTTCTTGCAAAGGATACATTCGAGTTATTTTGATACCATGATGTATGCCTCATAAGCTCAACCCCAGAGATCGTCACAATGACACCTTGAGCGAGATTTGTAATCCTTACGTTCTGAATAGCCTAAGTGGTATCGCCATGCATTTTTTTATGGGAAAGGCCAGGAGTTCAAGCCCCTTTGAGGCAGGGAGGTTGGTGATGGGACTTTTCTGAAATGCTCCATGATGAAGATACGTGTCCTCGGTATTACCAAAACACTGTTGCTAAGATCAAACATCATCGGCGCACAAAGGTCCTCGCCCCCGAGGTACTCGTCATATAGGATCAAGCATTCAGTATGTTTTACAACCGACACGTGGCCTCGTCTAATATGGTACCTCGGTCGGCATACCTCCCTCGGCTCCGAGATGAGCCTTTCCTCGGTGTCGAGAGGTACCCCGTCCTGGACGCTTCCTCTACTCCAAGATAAGCTATTGACGTACAGGTCATTAGCCTAGGCTAGTCTAGGCTATTCATCATGACCTCGTCTTACACAATTAGTGTCATAATGTACTGGAATGCAGGGTCACAGCCAATAGGGGATGGACGCGTGGCGTATGATATCACATCGAAGACAGAGAAATCGTATGCCGTTGCTGACACGCGACTTGGGAAAGCAAACTATTATTTACACCATTCCCTTGATGAGACTGCATTCAATGCGGTAAGGCTCGAAATGAAAGGCAATAAATGCTTCTAATACAGAGCATTTATTGCATCCTCCCCGAGAGGAGTTCATTGTACCGTCGGCATCCCGATGACACAGCATTGATCGCTCGGAACCCCGAGCAGTTAAGAAGAGAAGACATTTCTCATCAGAATTAGTGCGCACACTGCATGTACCTAATGATCACCTACTGACTACACTGACAGCAATCATGAGCTTTTGAGGTATAAATACTCCTTGCAAAAGGCAAGACGGGTATGCAACAAAAAACTCTTTACTACAATACACACTCAGTGTTTTCTCATTCCTCTCTCTTTCTCAAAGACTGACTAGATCGTCGGAGGGGATACGCCGAAAAAACACTCCGGCACCCTTCTAACTTGTTCTTCTTTGTTCCAGGAACCTCTTTCAGCCTTACTGGATAGTTCTTCCGCTCTCCCAGGGTCTCCCGTTGCCGTTCCAGGTTACCACCGGACCTCGCAGGCTGTTCCAGGCAGCGTGGTTGGTCACTCAACTGGCTCACTCGAAGTTTACTAGGGGAGAGATCTGTTCTCTTTTTTTATATTGTGCAGGATCTTGCACGCACAATCTGGCGCCGTCTGTGGGAAACGACTAGTTTTCCTAGTTTTTTCTCTATAAAGAACAGTGACCATGGTGAACACTCGACAGAAAGGGAAAGGACCCCACCAAAGGAGTCTCGAGTTACAAGCTCCCTGTCATCACGGAGGGAGGGATCACACCAATACGAATAAAAGTGCCTCTACTCGGTCAAGAGGGGTTACCCCTCAAACCAGTATGGGAATCAGGTCAGGGGGATCAGCCCCCTTGGCTCGTCAGCTGGCGGAGGTGATTGAAGAAAAGTTTGGCGATAGATTACGTCAGCTGGAAAAGGACAATGTAAACGTCCTAAGCCGGCTCAACGAGTTTGCCGCCTCTGGCGAAGGATCGAGGGATTCATTCCTTTCTCGTGGGCTTCCCGCCCGGGAGGCGGAAACGAAGGATCTAAGAAACCACCTAAACAACAAAGCAGAAAGCTCTAGGGCCCCAAAGCGACCCAGAGCCGGCGAGCATCATCATGACAACCATTCAAGGAAAGCAAGGCCATTGGCCCTGGACGACCTCCGGCGAGGTTTGTCTAGACGGAGGAAGGGAGATGAATCCGAGGAGGACTCAACCCAATCCACACGACGCCCAGGAAATGAGGGGCTTACCGATGAACTCAAGGACTTCAGAAGGCATCCCGTCAGGGAAGAAATTGATCTCAGAGCCCGGTTAGACTCCAGGAGAAAGGGTAAGGCTGTCCAGGATGAGGCCGAGGACGAAGTCATACAAACACCCTTTACGAGGGAGATCGGTGAGATGGAGGTTTCAAGAAAGTTTGTCGTGCCGCGGTTCAAAACTTATGACGGGCGGTCCGATCCCGAAGCCCATGTCAGGCAATACAAGCAGATGATGTCCCTCTATCATTCGGACCAACGGTTTCTCTGCCGAGTGTTTCCTATGAGCTTGGGGGACTCTGCGATGAAGTGGTTCGAGGCGCTTCCCCCCAACAGTATTGGGTCCTGGAAGGAATTGACTAAGCAGTTCCTGGCTCGATTCATTACGGGGAGTAAGCGCCCCAAAGACATTGGATCATTGCTGACCCTCAGACGGAGGGAATCCGAGACTCTTCGCCAGTACGCCATCCGATACTGGGAAGAGGTTAATGAGGTAGAAGGCTGCTCGGAGGTCATGGCAGCAGCATCTTTCGGCTCGGCTTGGCAAGGGACACGGACCTGTACCGATCCCTGACCAAGAAGACTCCCTCGGATATGGGGGAACTAATGGCCCGGATAAACAAATACTCGAGGGTTGAGGACGAGATGGGAAGCAGCAAAGGCCGAGCCCTCCAATCTAAGAGAAAAGAGAAGGAGCGGGAAGATATTCCCCGAAAGGGATTGCTACCCCCTCCAGGGGGTCCGTCCAAAGGAATTCACACTGTGTTCAAGGAACCCATCTTCAAGCTGCTCCATAAAATCAAGCACGAGCCGTTCTTCAAATGGCCGCCCAGGATGCAGAGCGACCCCTCCACCCGTGATCAAAAGGTTAGGTGTTCCTATCACCGGGATTTCGGGCATCGCACCGAAAGCTGCAGGGTGTTCAAATCGTTCTTGGAAAGCTTGGTCCGAGACGGATATTTGAAAGAGTACATAGAGCCCAGGCCAGAAGAGAGACGAGCCCTTGCCCCGACCGAGGAGCCGGACAACATCATAGATGTCATCCATATATGTCCCCTGGATCGCCCCACGTCCAAGGAACTCGAGTCCGACCTCAAGAGGGTAGCTTTTACAAGGAAGGTAGCCGAGGTTGATGTAGGGCCACCAAGTAAAAGGGCCAGGACGGGTGAGCTTGGCATTACATTCTCCGACGCGGATTTGACAGGCGTAGTGACTCCTCATAACGACGCCCTTGTCTTGACCCTGAGGATAGGAAAATTCGATGTCAAAAGGATTTTGATAGACTCTGGAAGTTCCTCGGAGGTGATGTACTCCGAAACTTTGAAACGGATGGGTCTTGGCCCCAAAGACCTCACCAAAGTCAGGACACCCCTCATCGGATTCAACGGCTCGTTCGCCCTGCCCGTGGGGAAAATCACATTGCCAGTTGTCACAGGTCCCTTTGTCATCGACACCGAGTTTGTCGTGATCGATACGGACTCTCCCTACAACGTGATTATGGGGCGAACATGGCTGCATGCGTTGGGAGCGGTGCACTCCACTTTCCACCAGAAATTAAAATTCGCCACGCCAGAGGGTATCATGGAGATCCGGGGGGACCAAGCGTCCGCGCGAAAAACTGTTTTTATTCAGCCGTTCGAGCCGGGGCGTTCAGCCAGGAGAAGGGGCGAGCACCGGAAGAGATTATGGAAAAATAGCAATTACAGTCCGGGCGTCCAGGAATGGATGACCCCCGGATAGACCCAACTGAGCGGTCGGTAGAAGACCTCCGGAAGGTGCCCTTGGTAGAGGGAGAAGAAGAGAGGTATTTCTTAGTTGGGACCTCGATGCCCACAGCCGAACAGGAGGAGATGATCGAGTTCCTAAGGGAAATACAGACGTGTTCGCGTGGAACGAGATGGAAATGACGGGGGTAGACCCCGAGATAATCACACACAGGCTGCATGTTGACCCGTCGCACAAGCCAGTCAAACAGAGGCCACGACGCATGGCCCCGCATCACACCAGCGCGGTCAACGAGGAAATCGACAAACTCCTGAAGGCCGACGCCATTCGAGAGATACAGTTCCCAGAATGGCTGTCTAATACGGTGTGCGCAAAGAAGAAAGGGGGAAATGGCGTGTCTGCGTAGACTTTACAGATCTAAACAAGGCATGTCCCAAGGACGACTACCCCCTGCCAAAGGTGGACCAGCTGGTAGATGCCACAGCCGGATATGAACGAATGGACTTCCTGGATGCCCGAGCAGGATATCATCAGATCCCTCTCTATCCTCCGGATCAGGAAAAGACGGCGTTTATCACTCCGAAGGGAGTTTACTGTTACAAAGTGATGCCGTTTGGACTAAAGAACGCCGGGGCAACATACCAAAGACTGATGAATCGGATGTTCAAAAAGCAGATCGGCAACACCATGGAGGTCTACATAGACGATATGCTGGTAAAGAGCAAACGGAGTTGTGATCATCTGACAGATTTGGCGGATACCTTCTCCACCCTCAGGGAGTATGGGCTGAAGCTGAATGCGGCAAAGTGCATTTTGGAGTGGAATCAGGTAAATTCCTCGGATACCTGGTTAGTCAACGAGGAATCGAAGCCAACCCAGATCAGATTCAAGCGATCCTGGACATCCGGAGCCCCCGCACTGTCCGAGAAGTCCAGAAACTCACAGGGATGCTGGCTGCACTTAACCGTTTCGTCTCACGCTCCTCGGACAAATGCAAACCCTTTTTCGGAGCAATCAAGAGTGCTGGGAAGAATATGTGGAGCCAGGGGTGCGAGGACGCCCTGGCTGGAATCAAAGAATACCTAAGGACTCTTCCAACCTTGTCCGTCCCCATCCAGGGGGAGATGCTGTTCTTGTACCTGGCAGTATCTGAGTTTGCGGTAAGCGGGGTACTTATCCGTGAGCATGAGCACCGCCAGAAGCCGATTTACTATATAAGCAAGGCGCTCCTGGACGCAGAGACAAGATATCTACCCCTAGAGAAACTGGCTCTATCCCTGGTCACCACTGCAAGGAAACTGCGGCATTATTTCCAGGCGCACCCAATCACTGTCCTTACCGATCAGCCCTTGAAAGCGATCTTGAGGAAAGCGGAACTCTCCGGAAGGATTTCCAAGTGGGCAGTAGAGTTGGGGGAGCACGACATTCATTTCAAACCCCGAACTGCGATAAAAGGTCAAATATTGGCAGACTTCATAGCTGAGTTTTCGGGGGAGCATCCCGTTCTAGAAGGACCGCCTCCTCCCGACTTAGCGTCTCCAACGAATTGTGAAGGATCGCCATGGCTTTTGTGTGTGGACGGTTCGTCAAATAGTAAGGGGTCCGGAATCGGTATCTTGCTGACCTCTCCAGATGGGATTATTGCGGAGCAGGCCGTTCGGCTGGGATTCAAGGCTTCGAATAATGAAGCTGAATACGAGGCCCTCATCTCAGGACTTCGGTTAGCTGAGGCGACTGGAGTTACCGATTTAATCGTGCATTGTGATTCTATGCTAGTAGTCAATCAAGTCAACGGAGAGTTTGAAACGAGGGACCCTAGGATGAAGGCCTACCATCACCAGGCGACGACTGTAATCCGAAGGTTCGGCCGGATTGAAATCAAACAAGTGTCCCGAGACAAGAACACACATGCCGACGCCCTGGCTTGTCTAGCCTCGGCGGTGGACTCCTCCCAGTCGCGCAGGATCACCATTGAATACCTTCCCACATCCTGCATAGACCATGCTCCCGAGGCAATGGTCATCCAGGACGCACACAAGCCGCCCAGTTGGATTGATCCCTTTCTCAGGTTCCTAACAACAGGAGATCTCCCGGAGTGTTCAAAGGAAGCAAGGAAGATAAAACTCAAAGCTCCAAGATTTTGGGTCTCTCCGGATCAGAAACTGTATCGGAGGTCTTTCTCAGGGCCTTACTTGCTATGCGTCCAAGAAGACCAAGTACAAGACCTTCTCTATGAGGTACATGAAGGAATATGCGGGGGGCACTCTGGGGGGCGATCAAT
Organism: Ilex paraguariensis; assembly: GCA_963454935.2. Classification (NCBI taxonomy): domain Eukaryota; kingdom Viridiplantae; phylum Streptophyta; class Magnoliopsida; order Aquifoliales; family Aquifoliaceae; genus Ilex; species Ilex paraguariensis. Next base: position 25,813 of record CAUOFW020005304.1, read on the forward strand.
GGCACACCGCATCATGTCTCAGGGATATTGGTGGCCGCAAATGCAAAGGGATGCGCGCGCATACGTCCAAAAATGCGACCAGTGTCAGAAGTTCTCCCCTGCAATCAGGCAACCCGCGGGGGACTTACACCCCCTGACCAGCCCTTGGCCATTCGCCCAGTGGGGGCTCGATTTGGTTGGACCCCTGCCTAAGGCTCCGGGAAATAGGAAGTTCCTCATTGTGGCCACAGATTACTTCACCAAGTGGGTAGAGGCGGAGCCGTTGACTCATATCCGCGACATAGATGCCAAAAAGTTCGTCTGGGAGAACATAATCATCAGGTTTGGGATTCCCGGGCACTGGTGTCGGATAACGGGACTCAATTCACCGGCGGGCGTTTCAAGTCTTTCTGTGAGCAACTCGGGATCCGTAATTTCTACTCCACCCCTGCCTATCCTCAAGCCAACGGGCAGGCAGAGGCCTCCAACAAGACAATTATCAATGGGATCAAGAAGAGGTTGGAGAAAGCCAAGGGAAAATGGGCGGAAGAACTATTAAACATTTTGTGGGTGTACAGGACCACCCCTCGGTCCTCGACAGGGGAAACCCCATACTCCCTGGCATACGGAATGGAGGCAATCATACCCCTCGAAGTAGGGCTCCCGACCATAAGGACCCAAGCTTTCGACGAAGGGGGAATGACCGTCAACTTGGATTGGATTTGGATCTAGTGGAAGAAAGAAGGGAGGCAGCCGCCTTGAGGATAACTAAGTATCAGGAGAAGATTTCCCAACTATACAACAGAAGGGTCAAGGCGCGAGAATTCCGAATAGGCGATCTGGTCCTCAGAAGGGTAACGACCAATACCCGTGATCCAACAGAGGGAAAAATGGGACCTAACTGGGAAGGGCCTTACAAAGTGATATCAATCGGGGGCACCGGGTCGTACAGATTAGAAGGCATGGATGGAAAACTTGTAATGCGACCATGGAATGTTATGAATCTAAAGAAATATTACTTTTGAAGTATTCTCTCCCTCAAGTGCTTGCCAACGACAAAGATAAAGGGCAAGGCCCTGGGACAGAGTTCAAGGACTCCTGTCCCCGAAGCAAATACAGGAGCAAGCCTCCTGAAAGGGGCAGGCCCTGGGGACAGGGAGTTCAAGGACTCCTGTCCCCGAAGCAAACACAAGAGCAAGCCTCTTGAATGGGCGAGCAGCCCCGGAAGACAGTTCAAAAAAAAAAAAAAACACTACTGTACGCAAAAAGAAAAAAGTACTCAGGATTATTTCAAGAAGAGGGGCTTTGCGTCCCCAAAGGCTACAAAAGAAAAAAAAAGGGTACAATCAAAAAGAAAAGGGGCTTTCATCTGGTCCGGGCATCTCCACAACATCAGCCGAGGGCGAGTCAGCAAAAAAAGGTTGAGAAGCTTCTGGAGCAGGCAGGAGAGGTACTTCGGAACAGGGAGACCTGGGCAACTTGAGGATCAGGAGCATGGTCCGGCGGGGTGTCTTCGGACAAGTCCACTATCACTGCCTCGGGCAGATCCGCCGAGACTTGCACCGGCGTTGGGACCTCATCCTCGGCAGCAATCTCTGCTTCGGCCCGTGCCATCTCTGCCGAGGGCACGTACTTGTGCATCTGGAAGAGCGGGGGGAGTCTGACGGATTCCAGCAGACGGAGCGCCTCGTCCCACCCTTTCTTGAAGAACTCCTTGCTGTTTTCCTCAAGAGCAGGGAGCACGTCATCGGCGAACTCTCTTCCCGGAGTTGCTCCTCCGATTTTCTGTCAGTGCCTCGGCTCTGATCCTGTCCAGCTCCTGGGTGAGAGCCAGACAGCTTTTCTCTGAGCCAACCGCCCTCTCCTC
>CAUOFW020005305.1:0-27657 GCA_963454935.2 Ilex paraguariensis
TTTTCCCTCACGGGCCAAATAGTGTCATAATCAAACTTTTTTTTACGAGGATCATTCAATGAGCTGTTGTTAATGTCAAAATTTTTTGTTGTATAAGCTATATTAAAATCAAGTTATATATGACACAATGAAGTAATCATCTATTTTTCGATAAAAATCGATGAGATTAATTTCAAACTTATCAAATTAATTATATGTAACACATTTGTAGGTTAATTCATCAAATAATTAGCAATTGAAGCTCATTTTTTGTCACATAATCGCTTGAGGATAATTGAATTTCATTGTGTTTTTTCAAATTACAAATTGCGAAACACAATCAGGTACAGAGCTACTGGTGTCTCAAATACATATCTTATTGGACTTTGGACCTGATATATGTAGGGTCTATGTAAATTGCACATTATTTCATTATAAGATGACTCCTATTTCAATTAGAGGATTGAACACATTGTACCATTAATCATATTCAAACTTGTGATATTTTTTAACAAATCATTAAATTTGGTCGTGTGCAAATTGTTTAATTTTGGACAAAAATAATCCCTGAAGCTACTTTGAATTATTAAGGGTACAACATATACAAACAATAATAGATGGATAAAAGCAAATCAAGACCATAATTGAGGGTTATAAAGTATAATTTAGAGAACATGAGAGGGTCATGTATACTGAAGTAAAAAAACATAATTTTAGTGGTATAAATCATAATTTCAAAAACTTGAGAATGGCTAACATAATTTGAAAGGTCTAAATCATAATTTTTGAAACTTGAGAAGGGAAGGTGGGAGGGAAGGGGGGATAACATGACTCCATCACCTGTAAGTTTGAATTACAAACACTCACACACATTTTTTAATTGTGTTTTCTAGAGAATTTATCACATAATCACTCGAGGATAATGAAATGAAATCTCACTTGTCTTTGCAAATTATGATTAGTCAAACATGACTCTGTCATTATATTTGACCCTCCCCAAATCCCGTAGTGATATGAGTCTCGTGCACTTAGTCACCTTGTAAGTCAAATTACACACATACACACGTTTTTGAATTGTGTTTTCTAGAGAATTTTATCACACAAATGATAACAAAAATCTCACCGGTCTTTGCAAATTACGAATTGCCAATATATATATATCTTATATAGGGCTTTGGACCTAACACATTTAAGGTTTTGGTAAATTACACTTTTTCTCATTAAGCTATGATCCCAATTTCAATTATAGGATCAAACACATTGTACCATTGATCATGCAAACACGTGATATTTTTAACAATCAGTAAATTTGGTTGTGGAAATCGTGAATTTGTGGACGAAAATAATCCATGAAAATATTTTGAATGTTTAAGGGCAACATATTCAAATCAATAAAAGATGGATAAAAGAAAATCAAGGTCATAATTGAAAGTGAAAAAGTATAATTTAGAGAACATAAGAGAGTCATGCATAATGAAATTGAAAAAAAAAAAATTTAGTTGTATAAAGCATAGTTTTGAGAACTTGACAGGGGCTAGCATTATTTTAAAGGTCTAACTCATAATTTTTGAAACTTGAGGGAAGTGTAAGGCATAATTGGTGAAGCATGAGAAGGGGGGTTGGGGGGGCATAACATTGCTCCGTCATTGTATCTAACCCTCCTTAGATCCTGCAATTGTGTGAGTCTTGTGCAATGGCCGCCCACACACATGCATGTATTTGGATTGTGTTTTCCAGAGAAGTTACCATGACTTTCATTGCAGGAGATGTTGCAAACTATTCAAATGAACTGTGGGTTCATATTGACCCCTTCTCAGCAATGAATGGAATTTCGCGCTTTCAAGAAAGTGGTGGACCATGGAGGTATTGTTGATACTGATTCTTAGTTTCACTGAAATACCATGCTGATATTAATTAACCTCACTGAAATCATGTCACTGAATCTTGAGAAGAGTTTAACATTAAATTATGGTAACTTATATGGTGGTTTCATGCACAATAAGCTACTTGTAGGAAACTTGATGAGTTTGGTTGTTTCTGGCCTGATATTTCCCTGGGTTGTTAACTCATTTATGCATTCTCCTTGTCCCTATTTCCATTTGGAAGTTGTAGTTGACAAATGTTTCAAGTGTGTTTATTGTGGGAGGAGGAAGAAGGTTGACATTTGTAAGAATTTGCAAATTATATATCTTGTCACTGATTCCTAGATTGCACCTGGGGGCCACTAGTTGGTTGGTTATATTTGGCCTGACTAATAACCTTATGATTGTGGATTCGGACTTGAGGGTGGCCACTTTGTATAAATAATGGTGAAGCTTAGGCCTGTATCCAATCTACATTCTCTGACCCCCATGATTGGGGACTACACCGGGTGTTTTTTTTTTGTAGCTAGGTTGCAATGAGAGGCCTATAAGTGGCATTTTATTTTAAATCAAATGCATGTACAATGACTCTCAATCAAGATAAAGTCATTTGGCAAGTCCCATCCCACTGCATCACAAAGCTGAAGAGGTCAATTTATGTTTCTTTAGATCAATATTTAATATTATCATCTCGCCAGGATAAATTAATGGGGACTGTTTGCTGAGGCTCTTTCCTGGCTGTAAGTGATGAAATGGAAAGGGGACACCATCTGAATACAAGGGAGAGATTTTGCCGGTTGAAGTTTGAACCTTGAAGACCTTTCTTTCTCCAGTATTAAATTAAGCATGCATGAGAACTCCAGATGTCTATATTACCCTTGTTTTTGGTCTATTGGTTAACCTTTCTGAAGTTCAAACTTACCATTTTAAGATTTTGTGATAACACTCTACATATTGGTTCTCATTTTCCAATTCTTCTTGTTTATCTAGTCTTATCTTTTAAAGCTACAATGGTTCATTATCGCCACCTCTTGAATGAATTGTTTGATATTAGAGCCTATTACCTATTGACGTCAGAAAGCTGGTGCAAATATCTTCCCAGTGAAATAGGACTATCCATCGTGAGGATCTTTAGTCAAGAAAGCGTATGAGAGCCTCAACCAAAACAAACTGTTGTTTGATGCCTGCTTACGGCAAATAATTTGATCAAGACTCATATTAAACCCCATACTAAAGCTATGTAACTTTGGTGATGGTTTTGCTGTGGGCCAGCAAAACTGGATTGAAAGATTAAACTGGATGTAAATTCTTTCTGTATTTTCTTACTTCTAAAAGTTATGGGGGTGGAAGGAATTTAATTTATTTTGCCTAATTTCTTTTGGACGGTATTACGCTTTTTATGCTTAATGAAGCCTATACATAGACTGCATTGGTGAAAACCTGGAGTGGCGGTTTGAGATTGAAGAAACTATTTGGAAGAACTTTGAGATTGATCTTTCCTTCCCTCCCTCCCCCCCCCCCCCCCCCCCTCTCTTTCTCTCTCAGTGTGTATATATATATATTATTGACAGAACCTGTTAGAGCTAGGTTACATCATTATGGGATATCATATACTGAAGATACATTTTTCTTTTCTTTTGGCTGGGCTATTCTGATATTATCCATTTTTTTTTAGTTCTTTTAAAATGGATATTCACAGAACAAATTTCTCTGTGATCCAGTGAAGTTCGATTATGTTTTGTCCAGAACTTGGCACGTTTTGTAATTCAGCGATTCTTCTTTTATGTTTTATACATTTCAGTAACTGTCTATCCTTTCCAATGTTTGTTTTTCAATTTTAATCTTACTTTTTGTGATTCAGATATTCTAAAGAAGAGGAGATACATGTGGATGAATTTCAAAAGAGAAATTTCACTTATCTTCTGAAGTGAGTTCCCAATTGTCTTTAACACTCTTTTTGCAATGCCATGTGAGCCAAAGCATGTCACAGAAGTTCTTATTGCAGCAACAAAATTTTGCATCTCCCAGTCAACCCCTCCACCAAATCCCTCATCTTAAGGCCCCAACTCTAATATTGGTTCAGAACCCTTTAATAATAAAAGTTATTGTTATGCAGTCAGCGGCATCACACATAAATTGAGACTTTTAGATTTTGCCACGGAAGGGATACACAAAGTTGATTGAGATTACTTACAGCGTGCTAGATGATGCACTTATTGGATTATCTATCACTGTAAAAACTCAATTCAAGTCTAGAAAAGATGGCCCTTGTTCTGTATTTTTCATCGTGGGAAACAAATCAGGAACCATTACCTATTTTTTTCCCTCCAAAATGATACTGCCCTTTTTGTTTGTTCATATGACAGTGAGCATGCCAACATCCATGGGTTCAAGTGTTTATTTACCGTAAATGGTTTCTCTAGGATTCATCTTCGAAAGGCTTTTCCACCCATTTCACTGGTATGGGATTTTGCATCAATCTCATTTTGGTAATCTCCACAATATATAGTTGCAACCAAACATTTACTTTTTTTATTGATCACAGGTCAATGAAGCCAAAGTATTTATTCATGGAAATGTCAGAAACAAGGAAGTTATGCACAGAAGTTGGCCAGGTTGCTCATGAGCAATGACCGATGATCTCTTATCGGAAAGTGTAAAATGTAAGATATTCTAGTCGAAATTGAAGCGGTCAATGAATTGTGTATAGAGCTAATCAATTTATTATCTAAATGTGTGGATTTTTGGCAGGTAACCTGTACACTTCATAACCGCAGCCTGTCTTGAATGGCTACTAATACTTACGTTGCTGTAAATTTTATGACAATCATTGCCATTCGTGAGCAAGGACACTCGGGTTTTCATATGTGAGATTCATAATCCTTTCAGCATATGAATCAAACTTCAAGTGCATATAAAATTTTTCAACAAGATGCAAGTCATTTTTCACAGATCATTCGATTCAAACTTGATGGCCTTGAATTGGTGTGATAAAAGGTTATCTGGAGAACATCCTTTCCTTGAATATTACAGATTTTTGTAACTTTTAGTTTGATTGAAAGTTACATATAGATTATCTGCTTACTCTTAACATGTTTTTGGTTTATATTTATCACTTGGTTAAAACGTCCACAGAGTAAGTACAATTTGTGGGGGGTTTACTGGTAGAGTCATCTCATTTGTTCAACTTTGCATTTTTCTTTGTTAATGTTTTTTGGTCACAGAGCAACTTCTTTGAAGCCTCATATAAAGTGGAATTGACCTGGTCCAAGAGATGACCAAATACTGCTAGCACCCTTTGTTTGCCATGGCCAAAACTGCATGCTATGAAATTATAATTTTGGGTAAATTACATTTTGTACTCTTAAATTGTAGTCCCGATCTCACTTTACTCCCTCTTCTGTTTTTGTCCCCTTAGTTACTTCAATTGATTTTGCGATAACCAATACAAAATGCTCAATAATTTTGATGTAAAATACCAATGTGCTTTATATATTTTGGATCAAAATGAAACAAATTCATATAGTTCGAGAGAAAAAAGTCACATTTTTAATCGAAGTTGTACTTGAGATTTGCGATAAACGTGATAATTGAGGGATAAATATGAAACCAGGGTTTCAGTTAAGGGGTTAAAGTGTAATTTCTCTGGATATATTTCTTCTTCAATTCTTTTCTGTCAAAAGCAAAATGGAGAATAAGTCCAAGGATAACTTGAAGAAGACTTTGGAAAAGTCGATATATGGTTCAATACTCTCTTGGAGAAAAAGAGTTTCGTCTTCGTCTTCGTCTTCCTCATCCTCTTCCTCTTCTCTTCCTCTTGCAATTCATACATCTAACTGAGCCATGGCCAGTTATGGAACCATACACAGGCCATCAACCACCACTTCTGAACCTGCTTCCGCCCCACAAACAGACAACTCCAAGGCTAAAACCCGGACCGACTTCAAGATCATCTGCCCTTTCAACATACCCCTCACGCCGGAGGCAGCTGCCGTTCGAATCATCCGAAACTTGGGCTATTTCGGATTGTACTACGCGCTGTTTATCTGGGTGATTCTCTTCATCACCCTTGTACCAAAGCGGAAGCTCTCGTTAATCCTTTTGGTGGCGATGACAATTGTGGCCTGTCTGTACTTGCTCCTGCTACGTGCACTGCCCGATTCTGTCGTGCTTCATCGGATCATTGATAAAAGATTCGTTTTATTCTTGCTGGTTGTCATCACCGCGGTTGAGTTGATTTTGACTCGGGCTGCTATTCATTTGTTTGTGACTCTAGCTGCAACAATACCTATTGTTTTGGTTCATGCAATTTTTAGGGTACGAGAGGATCTGTTTGTGAACGAGGAGGCTAGTGCTGCTGGAGAGTTGGTTCCACTGGTCTACAATGGAGTTTCTGAGAAGGACAAGTCATCCGATTTGGTTTGATTCCATGGTCTACAACGCAGGCTGATTGAGTCGTGTTTGGGTAAGTATTATTAGGTCCATGCTTATGTGTGCAATATGTCAATAAATTTATTAAATAAGTCAAATGGGTCGATCCGGTTATGACCTGATCGGTTATAACATTCAGTTTTTGTCCAATTTTACTTTATGTTAGTTGAAAAAAGAAAGGAAGAAAAGGAACACTAGCTTTATGTTGTCTTTCAACAATTTTCCGTTATTATACCCAGAAGTTTGGGGGAAAATGCCCTTCCATGGTTATAAGAGCTATTGAGGACACTTTAGGCCAATGCAAAGATGCAAAGGCTGGTCGTAGATCAGCTGTCTATCGGAGCCGGTGGGGGGAGCAATTATAATGAGATTTTCATGATGTTTTTTTTTTTGTTTTGTTGTGCATAACCAATGTTTAAAAGGTAGAGGAAAAAAGAGAAGAAATGCATAAGAAAGAAGAGCAAAAACTGCAGCTCAAAACACGAGATCCGTCACAACGAGTTTTCAACACAACAAACGGTGCATTTATCCGAATTTTCTACTGAAAATTATGCATATTTTTCACAAAAATTGTCTACTCTATCTACTACAAACGAAGAGAATTTCAGCTTGTACCTTCCCTAGTTAACCCTTCTCAATCTCATTTAGACCAACTCCAATGGTCAACCAAGACTTGCATCCACTTAATTGGATAATCTGTAATCTAGTGCACTTCTTAACATAAATAAACCCCAATTTTAGGTTATTTGAATTAAAAACTAACTCGTTATAATAATAGCACAACTCTTAAGCCTATTTCTTTAACTTCGTTTAGACCGAACTGGATTTGATAACTTCCTAAAGCTTCACCAACACTCCAAACAAAAAATCTACGTCTATAAAAATAATTTTCTTACCAGCTAAAAGTTACGTCAACATTAGTAGGGTTTGGTTGGATGAATTTTTGACGAAGATTTAGATTGATTTACTCAAACCTTTTCAAACTCAAACATCTATTTACAAAGATGAGATTTAACATTGAATTCGGTCCATACTTATGTTTGGTATGCAATACATACGCATGCAGAACGACCGATGTATCATAATTATTAACAATTATTTGTTTTATAAAAAGATTATTTTACCTTTGATCAATTTCATTTATATCCATATTAAGGGGTATAATTATCTTTTTCATCTTTAATCCCTTAACCCATCTTCTCAAACTCACTCCTCCCCTAAGTTTGACGAAACTCATGATCATAGTTTAATTTTCGGCCAGCTACGGGCTGGATTTAAAAACCCATAATTGAATTTTCAATCCAACTATAAAGTTTGGAGGTCTTTTAAACTATTTTTCTGAAACCCTCTCGACAACTCGGTACCTTTTTACCAAATAGCCCTAAGGACAAGCTTTTGGCTTCCTTGTGAAAACTCCCAATTCAAAAGGGTTTAAAGAGAATGAAGGAAAAAAACGTAGATAGTCTAATTTCTTTTTAATATTTAAAAACAAATGGGTATAAGAAGAAGCCTAGCAAGGCTTGGAAGGTTTTAGAACACACGTAAAAGTGTTAGCAAGGCTAGGACATACACCTCCAATCTATTAATATAATATAACATTACAATGCAACAATATTATTATTTTATTTTTCTTAATTTCGTCCAAGTTTCTGACATTATAATTTTTCACCCCAAAACTTTTACTAACAACATACATATAACTCCCCTATTTATGTAATTAAATAATCGACTCCAAAAGTCATGAAGGCGAAAATTACTTTTCGATCCTACAATATTTATTTTGGTTTCTTAATTGTAATGCGTGCATGATGGGTGTCACATATAGACATAGATATATTCAAACTATTACATTAAGAACATACAAAAAACACGCATAGGCAAAACTAACAGACGCAAGCCCATTAATATTCTTTAATTTATATATATATATTTTTTCATTTCATTTCCAAAAATTAGAAACATCCAGATGGAAAAAATTTGATGAATTTTTTTATAAATATCTATCAAATGTTTCGGCGTATGGTATGTACTTGACTACTCCCCTTTCATTTTGCACCTCTAACAACTACCTTCATTATTCTCAGAGGATTTATTCGGCAAACACTTTTCATGCTTCTTTATTATTCCATTTTTGGTGCTATGTGATATTGTTTCATTTCTCGTGGTATGTAATTTAGCAATTGGGGGTTGAATTATAATTTCTAAAAAATACCTAATAGTGTTTTAGGGTTAGTATAAAATTTCAAAAATATTTCGTAACCATTAGGCACATTTATTTACCATTTGAGAGTATTTATTAGTTTTTGGGGTCATTGTGTAATTTCAGCAAATATATAATATGTGTATTCTAAAGGGATCTTTATGAAATTTAAGTCTCGACGATTTCTATGCGAGGACCACACGGCATAGTAATATGCATAGTAATTCAGTTAAATGTTTCACTAGGTCTCACTACATAGTGATGAGCACGACGTTAAGTAATTGTACTTTCCTCCTCTTATTATTCAATTGCTCATTATACTTTCCTCCTCATTAATTACGTTTTCAACCTTTTAAAACTTAAGGACATGTTTTGTTTGAATTTTGAAAATAATTTTTTGATCTCAAATTTCTAAAAAACAAGAGAAATTTGTTAGGTTTGGATTTTTGTTCTATAATTTTTGAAAAAAGATTGATGTAAAAAACAAAAAATAGAAAACAAACTAGGATTGTTTTATGTGTTTTGTAGACAAAATAAGGGAAGCACCAGAACACGGAGAACAACCCTTTTTCATTAATGAGGTTTTTTCTTTCAAACCTTCTTAGTAGCAAAACATGTCCAACTATAAAAAAAAAAAAAAAATTATTGCCTTTCTCAGTTTTTTTTGGCTCTCTCTCTCTTGTCTTTCTCTCTCCATACTCTGGCGAAAACCAGATGAAAGGAAAACACACACTCCACATCTGGGTTTAGATCTGAGTTTGCTCCGATGTCGACTTCAACGTCGATTCCAGTGTCGGTTCAGACTTGGGTTGATCTCCTTCAACCCATGGTTTGAATATGTGTTATTGTGTGACTATGTGTGTGTTCGTGTGTGTATATATATACACACACACACACATACACTAACACAACACACGCAGATCGCCCAAGAAACACACCCATCACACGCGCAATATATATATATATACACACACAGTTACACAATACACAACACACCTATCAAACACTTAATCTATATATCTATATAATAAAACAGGAATGTGTTCAAATTTTATTCCAATCATATTTTCCTCTTAAAATCATCACCAATCATTTACCTTACACATCATCTCTTTGTCACACTCAAACGTCAAATTGCATCACTTATTTTTATCATATGTTTAATCATTTTTATATTTATTCCCTAAAAATATCACATCACTCATTTTTATCATATATTGAATTGTTTAATATTTGATTAATTCGTAGTTAATATATTTTGAAAAAAATTAATATAATATAATTGATTTTTTGAACACTCGAATTTTATATTTTATTGTATCTTCAGACACGAGTTATATATATATATATATATATATATATATATATATATATATATATATATATATATATATATATATTGTGTGATGGTGTGAGTGTTCTTCGGTATTATTTGTTTTTGTCTTTTTTGAAAATAAAATTATTGGTGTTTGTAAATTTTTTTTATTAAATCTGGTTGGTTTTATTTTAGATGAAGGTCGTTGATGTATTTTTTTTATATTAATTTTATTTTTGATGAAGATTATTAAATATGTTTGGTTTATTTTAAAGTTTGATTTATTGAATTTTTTTTTTATGAAATTATCAATCTAAAAATAACTTTCTACTGTTCAAACATATATTTATGTTGTCCAAACAGGTTTTACTATTTTCTATACTGTAAAATTATTTTTGAAATCATCTAATAAAACAAGTTTTTCATCTCAAAAAAATCAAAATACACTTTCTTAAAATTCTTCTCAAAAATTATTTTCGGATATTATTTTTTAAAACGCAATCCAAACAAACTCTAAATATTCCTGTTATCTCTCCATAATTTATTTCAAGTTATCTCTCCATAAATACTTTTGAACTTCCTTTCACATTACCACTTTCAGCATCCAACAACTCACAGTCATTGCTAGCAGCTAACCACGAGTGAATCAAATAGTCAATACATTTATTTAATTTTGCAAATGAATATTAAAATTACATAAAAATATTTGTCTCTTTGATTATGTGTATAAATATGTTATAAGATACAGACAATAGAAAACAAATCTTTTCTTCTCTGACTTCTGAAATAAACTTGTAATAATAAAAGATATTATTTATTCATATTAATTTGCCATCAAATATACCTATATATAAATCAGCTAGAATATTTTTAGGGTGAAAATAAAATTTTTAAAAGTTGAGGGACCTAGAACCCTCTCAACTTTCTGCAACCTTTCAAATCGATCCTTTCAACGTTTTTGATAGATAAACAGATGACTTCCACTCTCTTAAGTTGGATTAATCATTTTGAGTAGATCTGTATGTATCAACAAATTGAACTAAAAATAGAATATTATATATTTTAAATTTTATAAACCAAAATCCATGTTCAGTTATGTCATTAATCTATACTACTAATAAAAGTATCTTAGATGAAAAAATTTTAAATATCTATTTTACCCTTATAAAAGATCGTAAAGACCACTCTATCATTTTACAATTAAATATCTAAATTATTATCATATCCTTATATATTTAAATCTCCAAAATAACTATAACATCTCTTTTAATTACTTATTCTTTATGTATACATATTTATTTTTTTGATTAACTATATTACTTTTAAAAAAATATGCATCATTATATTTTCAATAAATTATTTGAAAAAAATTTCAAAAACTCCATCTTTCTAATATAACTCATCTATATATATAATATATTATTTTTCATCGAAAAATTAATCGCTTTCATTTTTAAGGAAAAAAAATAATCATATATATAATTTTTTTAAATCAATTATGATAAAACTCTTCAGTCACAATAAATTTTAGGAAAAATTACACTGTCACTCATGTAGATTGGTTTAATTACAAAAACACCCCCTTAATTTTTTGAAATTACACCGATACCCCATGTTAAGTCTTGTCCCTTAACAAATATAAAAAAAATATAATTTTTCATAATTATCCGTACCATACATATATCATTTTTCACTTATCACCCTCTCATATATTTAAATACTAATAATTGAATCATTTTCGAGAAACTCAATTAAACATTCATTTGCATATAATTATATTGTCTATTAGAATAAAATTAAAAAATAAAACAAGGTCAAGTTATAATAGACCCCATATCTTCTATCTTTAATTGGGGTAATTTGATCATTTAATTAATTCTATAAGTTCCATAACTAATAATGGATTAAAGTGTAATATTTTAAATTTGAGAGGTCTAAGTGTTACACATTTATAAATTTTAGAGAGTCTAAGCAGTCTTGGCATAATTTTCCGAGTTAAAAAAAAAAAAAAAAAATTTCCTTGAAAGCAAAATGGGGCATAAGTCCGAGGAGAGTTGACTAATAGACTTTGGATTAATCATACATGGTACAATAGCCCCTTGGAGAAGAAAAACAGTTTCCACTTCCTCTTCCTCTTCCAATCCATACCTCTTAACTGAGCCATGGCCAATTATGGAGCCATACACAGGCCATCAACCACCACTTCTACAGCTGCTGCAACCCCACAAACCGAAGACTTTCAAGGCTAAAACCCAAACCAACTTCAACCTCATCTTCCCTTTCAACATCCCCCTCACACCGGAGGCCGCTGCTGTTCGAATCATCCGAAACTTGGGCTATTTCAGATTGTACTACACAATGTTTATCTGGGTGATACTCTTCATCACCCTCATGCCAAAGCGGAAACTTTCGTTAGTCCTCTTGGTTGTGATGACAGTCTCTGTACTTGCAGCTGCTACGTGCACTTGCCCGATTCTATCGTGCTTCATCGGATTATTGACAAGCGATTCGATTTATCCTTGATGACCGCCCTCACGGCGGTTGATCTGATCTTGACTGGTGCTGCTATTCATCTGTTTGTGACTCTAGCTGCAACAATACCTATTGTTTTGGTTCATGCAGTTTTTTGTGAACGAGGAGGTTTGTGCTGCTGGAGAATTGGTTCCACTGGTCTACGATAAAGCTGCTGAGAATGACAAGTCTCCAATTTGGTGTGTTTCCATGGTTTGTTAGCATCTATTCATAATTCATTATGACAAAAAGAACTTAAAACCTGCCATATATGTAAGAACAAGAATTGAATTTTATGTGAAATTATCTTCTTCTTCGTTTCCTTTTCCTCCATCCTGCTAATCAGAATCTTCTTTTGGTCCCTGGTAGATGGAATAGATCAATGATGGACTCAAGAGGCTGATTAAGTCGTCTCTGTGTCGAGTATTATCATGGGTAAGTATGCAACATGTCAATAAATTTAGTAATGGGTGGATCGGATTATGACTTGAACGGTTATAAGGTAATTTTTTTCCAACTTTTCTGTACGTTAGTTGAAAAATAAAAAAAAATAAATGGAACACTTTATGTTGTCTTTCAACAATTTTGGGGGAAAATGCCCTTCCATTGTTATAAGGGCTATTCAGGACACTTTAGGCCAATGCAAAGCTTTGAAAATGGAGCAATTATAATGAGATTTTCATGATGTTTTTCAAGCATTTCATGCTATGAATGCCCATGGTCCCATTTCCACAGTCCTGTTAATTTGTTGATGCATAACCAATGTTTAAGAGATAGAGTAAAAAAGGGAAGAAATACATAAAAGAAGAAGAGAATAGTGCAGCTCAAAACACGAGACCCCGCCAATGTGAGTTCTGGGAAGGGGTTAGTCATCCTGTGAACTGATAGTGTTGATCTTTGAACTTCGAATGCCGGCTGACGTTTGCGATTTTGAGAGGCAACCTTTGTCCACCATATCTTCTGTGACCAGAATTTGAGGGTTTATAGTCATATAGTGGCAGATGCATCAGTTGTGTTAAGGAAGTTGTATGACCAATATGGCCGACTTGATTCTTATGACTCATTAGATATTGTAGTAGTTTTCTTGATCATATCAGTTTGGCTATCTTTGCTTTGCTGCAAACATACAACCGAACGGTTGTTTTGTAAGAATTTGAATTTTCTCGCTCAATACTTGGGTTTGAGTTTCTATGGTAACTAGGTATAACTAAATCTACTCTTCAGCATCTAGAATATACGGTAAAATCTTAGTTTAGGCCCCGGCATAGGTGTGATAGGGTCTTTTGCAAATAGTTGTGTGGTGTTAAAGGATAAAACAACCCGACCAATATCTAAAGTGGTGATCTATCTCCACATCTATTTTATATACCAAACAAAAAAAGAAGGATTTGCTGCAAACCGAGACATCCCAATGGGATTCAGAATGTGAATGTGCTTTAAAAGATCAAATAAGTTGCGAACTGCACAGACAAGACACAAGCTTTTTTATCCATACAGGTTAGTTCTACCGTCAAATAGGAGACAAGGCCTATATTTGCTCGTTTTGTGTTCGAGTCTACTAGGCGCATAAAAATGTTTAACCAATGTGCGTGATTTGTAAAAATTGCATGCATATGATTGTGGCTTAGTTGTTTCCCTATTGCCAAAAAAAAGGCATCAGCATTTTCCATGTGAAAAGACAAGACATATGTAATCGAATACACAATGTTTCTATCATTGCAAAGGTTTTTTTTTTTTAGGAGGATTAAATTTAAGTAGTCTTTTTTCGTGTGCAGAGTCTAAAAATCGTGACTCTAACTCATGACATCTATGTTTGTTCCAAATCCACCCTCCAGTGTAATTGCTATTTCTGTGTAGCAGCTATTTATCAGCGTAGCAATTTTAGTATTTGAGTTGAGAATAAATACTTTACAAGCAAGCCTATAAATCAAATGTTTATAGGTAACCAATCAAAGTTTAAAAAATGCACTAATTTATTGGATATCTTCAACATTGATTTTGTATTTGTGTAGTTCTCAAATTTTGATTGACTGATTGTATTGTATATTGACAGACCATAAAGAATTCATTTTCATTTCAGTTTACTTTGTTTGATGAATTACATAAAAATTTGGTGACTGCAACTATGAAAATAGTCTCAATCATTAAATTTATTAGGACCTTAAAAAGGATTTAATTTTATCATGGGCTTTGCATGAGACTTCTATTATTACAAGATTTAAGGAATATCCCATATATACAGCCCTATTCGATCTGTATATAAATAAATTATTTAAATGACTCAAATACATAACATCCAACACATAAAGTTCGAATTATAATACATCAATCTTATTACTATGTCAACGTAGACTGCCCTGTACTCAACGTTATACATACAAATTTATTGGTGATCTAGCAAGAAGGTAACAATAAAAAACCATAAAATTTTTTTATAATAATAAAATAGAACCCATGAGACTATTTTAAATGGAAATTTGGGGATGTGAAGGCCTATTTGGTTTGTAACTTAAAAAATATTATCTAAAAATTATTTTTGAAAATAATTTTAAAATAGTGTTTTTAAAAATTTTTAAATCATAAAACTTGTTTAGTTATATATTTTTAAAAATAATTTTAAAGAACAAAAATTATAAAATTTATTTAGACAATAATTCACGATTTCCACCTTTCCCCTCAACTCTCTCTCTCACGATACATCAAGACCCACAAAGCACAAAACACCACCAAAACCAACAAAACACTAACACTCACAACCACCACTAAAACTCACAACCACCGACACCAACAACCACCATCAAAACTCACAACCACCAAAACTCATGATCACCCAAAATCCACGTCCAAAAAAACTCACGATCACTAAAACTCACAACCATCGTCAAAACCCACAAAAGCACCGTCAATCTGAGCACACAGACAGAGAACAGAGAAGTGAAGAAGAAGAGGGCTCTTGTGCTTCGCTGGAGTAAGTGAAGAAGAGGGCTGACCAACTCTGGGCAAATGACGGGGAAGGGAAAAAAAAAAGCACCTTTTTTACTTGGTCAAAAAATAAACAGTAATAAACATTGCATATATATTTCGTGCTTAAGAAACGTATCAGAAATAAGCCAGACTTATTTTTTGTTTTTCTACTCTAAATCTTTTATTTTTTTCAAAAATTTGAGAACAAAAATGTTAAGTAAACAAGTTTAAAGTGTTTTTAAAATTTTAAGAATAAAAAATAATTTTTTGGAACAAAATTAAACATGCCCGAGCTTTTTGTAACATTGGCCTAGCAAAATCCTTCTCTTGGAATTCTCCGAAAAATCATGCGGGGTATGTGCGATTCTGTGATAAACTTTAAGAGGTCTTAGTGTAATTTATTGCATAATTTTTCGGTAACGTACCAGTATCACAGCTGAGGCTTGAAGGTACACTTCCTCCAAAAACCTAGAACAACAAAATGCTACTCCACCAACCCACCACCTCAAGACCTCAACTTCACGATCGCAATCCGCACCATGTCTCTCTCTCATCAACTCTTTCCTACTCTCTCACATTCCCATATGGAGTTTCCAATTCGTCAGTTCTTCGACTCGTTTCAAGCCACAGAAGTCAAGTTATTACGTGTTCTACATCACAGGTTCACAGTTATGGAAAAGTGTACTATGAAAGGAAGTCAATGTTGAAATGGAACGCTTTATACAAGAGAATATCGCTCATGGAGAAACCTGAATTGGGTTCTGCGAGTGTGTTGAATCAGTGTGAGAATGAGGGAAAGCAGCTCGCAAAATGGGAGCTTTGTAGGGTTGTTAAGGAGTTGAGAAAGTTCAGGCGTTACAAGTCTGCTCTTGAGGTATAGGAATTAAATTATGAGTGTTTGTTTGGTGTCTTTGTTGTGTTTTTATTGATGGGAATGTGGTATTTTTCGTGGATTCTATCTGAATTTGTGGATTTATTTAGTAGTTTTCTCAATTTTGTGTGTATGTACAATGTCGCTCTTGAATTGAAACTGATTTTTTGTGCTAATTTCATATTTTTTGAGAAAGATAAAGCATTTCAAGCTTGCTCTGGAGGAATTACTCATTTTATTGAAGTCTTTATTTGGGTTTTCTTTGACGGGTGTTTGGAAATTTTTGTTGGGTTTGTTTGAATTGGTGGGTATGTTCGATAGTTTTCTGAATTATATGAGAATTTGATCATAATAAGTACAATGTGGATTATGAAGCAAAGCCCCTATTAGTGCTTATTAGATCTTTTGTGTGTATTTGTCATTTGGGGGTTTTCACTATTTGGTATTGTGGTAGAATTTTATGAATTGATAGGATTATGAACTCATGTCCTTTAATTTTTTGGTCATGATGATCACCCTGTCGAAGAAACTTGTATGGGCATTATCTTGCTGGTGACCCCCAAAATTTGATGCTTGCATGTTCAGGTAACCAATTCATGGTTTTTATGTATATTTTGTTTCTGTTCCTGACAGCATTACCGTTGAAAGTAATTTGGATTTTTTTTTTCCCGTTGTGGTTACCCTTTACTTCCTGGGTTTTGGTAATTTCTTCCAAGTTCTAATTAAATTAATGGTTGGGGGATAAATTCTGAATCCATGTATACCAAACTAAAAATGTTGTTTTGTGCATTTTTGCATTGTCAAAAATTTTACTTTTTCCCCACTGGTTTGCTATCTTCCGCCAAAATATAGTCCCACATGAATTAATACATGTATGCATGTTTTTAAGTGGATTATTGAGATATTAAGACATACATACTACTTTTGAACATCTTCATCAAAATGTGCTTTCAGTTTTTGTTTTTGATTTTAATAAAAAAAATTCAGCATCATTGTTAATGTGCTTGGTGCCAATTATATTTAAGGAAACAGTGCCTAGAGCATGTGTTTTTTGGCAAAGCCCCATAATTTTTCACAATAAATGAATAATTTTCTGAAATGAGTTGCAGTAAGACTCGCGTGGCTTCAAGAAGATCACTTTGTGCAACCATCTTGTTAAGGATCGTCCATCTAAGAATAAGGAGCAGACCCAAAATCACTTTCCTGATTTTATAGCATGATTATTATGTGTGGGGAATAAGGGCAGCAAGGATGCTGGAAGTTCAGCAAGCAGTATTTGTCCCTTGTATTTAATCATTTCTAAAATTTCTTTCTTTCTTTTTTTTTTTTTTGTAGAAAACTCACACTCTCAATCATTTTATAAGTTTCTTGGCCTTATTTGTTTGGGAAAAAATGGTGACAATTATGCCTTGATTCTGATATTTTCTATTTGACAGCTGTCATTATTGTGATTTGGCTAATAAAGAATTCTGCTGATAATGTTACATCAGATATTTAAGACTTTTAAGTTGCTTAAACAAAAATTCTCTCTGTTTACTATCTACCATTGTAATCTAGTAGTTGAATGTTCACCTGGTAGTTAGGATTGATTTGATTAATTTAGTTGTCTTAGTGTTTGACTGTTTGTAAAGTGTAAATGCTGAATTGTTTTTGCAATCTAGAACCTCTTGATTAAATGAGAGCTCAAAACTAGATCAATTACGAACTAGACTGCCAATGGAAAATATTTCCATGCTATGACTAGTGGAGCATGAAATAACTCTGGCAATTGGGTGCTTGGAGACTTGTGGTGGTTCTATTTTCTGTTCTTGTTACCACTGTATAACTCAGCCGGTTGGTAGAAGAGTTTAAATTTTATGCTGGGGTTGTTTGTTACCATTATTTACCTTTTCATCCCAGGTGAAGAACTATAAGCTTTTCACACATTCTGCAGGTGTATGAGTGGATGAACAACAGGGGAGAGAAGTTCCGGATGTCCACTAGTGATGCTGCAATTCAGTTAGATCTAATTTCCAAAGTGCATGGAATTCGAAGTGCTGAAAAGTACTTCCTGAAGTTGCCAGATACCTTAAAGGACAAAAGGATATATGGGTCTCTTTTGAATGCCTATGTGCGTGCTAGAATGAGAGAAAAGGCTGAATCTCTGTTTGATCAAATGAGAAATAGATGTTATGCCAGCCATGCCCTTCCATTCAATGTGATGATGACTCTTTACATGAACCTTAAAGATTATGACAAAGTCGATGCAACAGTTTGGGAGATGATGGAGAAAAATATACCATTAGACATATATTCCTACAATATCTGGTTATCATCTCGTGGATCCCAAGGATCTGCAGAAAAGATGGAACAAGTATTTGAACAGATGAAGCTGGACAGGAACATTAACCCCAATTGGAGTACGTTCAGCACAATGGCTACAATGTACATTAAGCTGGGTCAGTTACAAAAAGCAGAAGACTGTTTAAAGAAGGTTGAGAGTAGGATCATGGCCTGGGATCGAATTCCTTATCATTATCTTATTAGTAATTATGGTGGTGTGGGTAACAAGGAGGAGGTTCACCGGGTGTGGAATATTTACAAATCAAAGTTTCCATATATTCCAAATTTGGGTTACCATGCTGTAATCTCTTCGTTGGTTAGGCTGGGTGATATTGAAGGCGCAGAAAAGATTTATGAAGAATGGCTGTCAGTTAAGACTGCATATGACTCTAGAATAGGAAATCTTCTACTGGGTTGGTATGTTAGAAAGGGATTTTCGGAGAAAGCAAAGGCTTTCTTTGAACAAATGGGTGAATTGGGAGCAAAGCCAAATTCAAGCTCATGGGAGATACTATCAGAAATACATATCAGTGATAGGAGGATTTCTCTGGCTTTGTCTTGCTTAAAGGAGGCCATTTCAGCCGAGGGATCAAAGAACTGGAAACCAAAGCCTGTAAATGTGTCTTCAATTCTCAAGCTCTGCGAGCAAGAAGCTGATACGGTGAACAAGGAGGTTTTATTGGGGATGTTAAGGCAACTTGGTTGTCTTGTGGATGAAGCGTATATGTCATATATACCCTTATCTAATGGAATGGCTGCTGGCAATGCACTGTCAACAGAGAAAGGCAGACCTGATGATGATGATGGTGGTGGTGGTGATGATGAGGAGGGAGCTGAAACGCTTCTCAACCAACTTCAGGAAAGCTTTTGAGGACTCATTCCTTTTCAACATACAAGGACCTTATCAACCAAGTGCAATGCATGGGGAGTTCTCGCCCGTGTGGGTTGACGTTCCCAAAATGGGTACTATCGGGTCGGGTGAATTCAATAATAGACGCCTGTTGGCATTCCAGCCTTCCTTCGCCTTTCAGGGCCTACCCGAAAGAGAATCCAGTATTTCTTGGTCGTGAATATCTAAACTGGTTGTTCACTGTTCAAGAACTTCTTAAATGACCTTTCATTGTCTTTTTACGGTAAATATTGAGTGCTCAAGTTACCATGGTTAATAATGATGGCCCTGAGGATGAAATCTGGATTCTCTTTGGGATCTCAACTTCCATGTGCCTGTTGCTCCATGAAGGTTCATATTTTATTTCCTCATGTGAATGAACCCATACCCACTTTCCTCTGTTTAAGGCTTATTTGAAAAGTTTTTGAGCTATCTTTGTAGCTTTTGGACCAACCCATAGAAGCTCACATGTTTATCATTATGGCAGAAGTGGTATGATTCAGTAGAGTGATAAATTCAAATTTTCTTTGACTTCCATTGTCATATTTGTGGAATTTATTATGGACTAGACTAGCTGAGGTAAATTACAAAGGCGAAAGCCTCGGTTATTTGTGAATCACACTATTGATCTGTTTCAATTTAAGTGCCCTCTCCCTTTTCTTTTTTCCTTGTTTCCAAATTCCTTAAGAGTTTGTTGCCTGTATGGTTATCACTCAATTCACTTTTTATTTGTTATATTCTGTATCTGTTAGCCCTTCTTGATGGATTGTTTACATTAGTTTCTCCAAGTCTTTATAGACATGCCAAGAGATGGGTTTCTACACCTTCTCAATGGATGCAATGGTAATAGGCTTGTTAGGGTTTCATAACCAAAACAAAGTAGTGAATTACAGTTGCAGCAGCCAAATTCAAATCTGATAATCTTGACCTGTTTTGGGGGGTCTTGGTTAGGTTAAGCAACCAGCTGGAGAAAACAAGGGGATAGGGGTTGGTTTGATTAGGGAGAAAACATGAGGATAGGGGTTGGTTTGATGAGGAAGAGTGACTTGATAGGTTTCAAAAGGTTTGGTAATTCTAAATACAGTTGGTGAACCTGATACAAAATAAATTCTGAGTTAGCGGAGTTGAGTTTAATCTTTAGCGAAAATGATGGACCCGTCAAACTTTTCAAATAAATGACTTGACATTAATTTGGGTGAATACGGACACAAACTTTGCTATATATAGGTTAAATATGATACAATCGTGGCTGAAATAGTACACTCACAGCACGATTTAAGGACAACATGAATACGACTTTACATGCTTATAATTGAGTTGGGTATAAGTTGGAACAAATTGTTGTGACACAATTACACGATCTACAAACAAGATAGCTTGGTTTTTAATAGACACATTATATTCGAGTGGTGTGTCGGTGACATTGGACAAACCTCTAGATTCAGGCAGGGCCACCACTATGATTTCTTTCCACAACTATGATATCTTTGCTTGGAAAAATTGTCATTGTAGTGCACTTTGGCTTCTGTGATGTGACCAAAATATTAAACACATCAAATTGTTGGGCTTTATTGAAGGAACACCGACGTTCAACAAAACAGAAAATAAACAAAAAACAGAGACTGATGATGTACCATTGCTTGACCTCCCTACTTTGAGGGAATCAAAATTCTGGGTCATCACAATACTTGGATTGGAAGCCGTTCCGATCAATGGTGAGTTCAATTATCAATTCAATAATAGTGATTGATTAACTCAACAAATTAGATTAGTAAATTAACTTCAAATAACATTATTTTTCTTAAAAATATAACCTCTTTTATGTTTTTGCACATTTAAATAACCTAGTTGATATATGGATTTTGTCGGTGATAATAATACCTTCCAAACATAGTAGACATGTGCTGCAGAAGCCGACGTGACACGATTTCATTGGCGAATGACCGAGACTTTAGGATCATTAATCATCTATGGTTAAAGGGCCTACAGAGACCAAAAATTTGTACGTGAGGGGTCATATTCTAAAGTTATATCATATATCAGGCCCACTCAGGAATTTCGGTTGAATGACCATGTGGGTTGCTCTTAGGTATATATAGTTTGTGGTGGCGAAGTATGCGGGTCACAGCATGGTTTTTTTTTTTTTGGGGGGGGGGGGGGTGGGTTTGGGGGGCTCACATGGACAGCATGTGATGTGGGCTGGAACATTACGTGCAGAAGACAGGCTATGTGATCCCCATGTACACGGCTTGAGGAGCTCTCTTGCACGACATGCTTTGCTCTTTGTTTCACTCCAAGAAAAAGACACACTTCCAGCTTGGCGCTTTGGTTTTCTATTCCTATTTACATAATTAACCTTTCTTGTTAGTTTAGAGTTGCTTCACTTTTTTCTCTCCCTCTCCTCATCAATACATTTTTCTTTAATTTTTTTCATTGTTAAATCATCCTCGTGTATTTGTGGAGATCCATTTACAACCATGATGAATGATCTACCATTTAAGAAAAACTAAAACAAAAAAACTCCAAATTTCTCTCTGTTTTACCCTTCCTATATGATGTCGTTTAGTACAAAGCCACACGACAGATTAAGACAGTCGAAAATAGTGTTGATTGGGTGCCAATTTGGACTGATTTTTGTTAATAGTGTCAGAAAATCTATTAAAACCCTATTTTTGATTAGTCTCGACGATCTAAGTAATATTAAAAAATGTACCTTTCAATCCGTCAAAAAAGACGTTTAGACTATTTTTTAAGTACTTTTCGTATTTTTGCTGAGATTTCCTAGTAATTTAGGATTGGCAGAGTTTAGTATTTAAAACATGTATAAAACTAATTCGACAACTTTGGATTATTGTGAAATAAACTGAGAGACGAGTTCTCTTAACGACTTTTAATTTGATATTATTACAATAATCAACATATTAAAGTTTTTGTTGTTCAATCTTGTTTCTTACCCACACTACCCTGCATCACTATAACTACTTACTTTTGCCATATAAGTTTTAGACTAGTAAGAACACGAGAGTAATCACTTTGTGCGAAAATGGTAAAGAATAGATATTTATCCAGTCTGTTATTGTAATCGGGTTCATGTAGATCCATTTACTAAACAGGTCTGATGGATACAGTGAAATAAAAGTGGACAAATGGATGGAGGTGCCATGTCCACATCTCCCAGATCAGAGGCAAGTGCTAAGAATCAAAAGAAAGATTTGGGACAATAATGCATTATAGATTAAAAAAATGGGTCAGGGGCATTTTTGTCCTTGGATAAACATATTCTTGCAATTGTTATAAGTCAATTGGCAGAGGACATTATAAGCCAAGGGATCACTGTGCTTCTTCTTCTTCAGCACGTTTGGAACTCATAATTGGATACAAACAGATTGACATCTTGCCGACTTGCTGTAAAGTATTTGTCTTTTTTAACTCCCTCCAATTCTTTCTTTGAATTGTCCTTGATACCCCTGAGGTTTCCAAAGTTGTCACCAATTATTACTATCATTTGCTACCATTTAGTATTAGGCGTGTCAAGGGATCAGATTTGGATTGAATTTTAACTGTTCGAAATCAAATTTGATTTTTAAAATCTAACTTGAATTCGATAATTTTGTCGAATTTTATTTTCGTGGTCTATATTTGAATCTAATAACAATCCCAATTCAATCCGAAAATTGGTTTCAATCTGAATAACCTAATTAACTAAATTTTATCAAATTATACCTAACTTTCAATTAAATTTTTTTAAATATTTATACAAAAATATAAAAAGAATTCGAATTGAATCAAATATACGCATATTCAATTTCAAATCCAAATCAGTGAAATATAAGATGTCGAATTCGAATTTCAAATTGAATTATCGATAGAAAATATTAATTCATATCCGATTAATCAAATTCATATCAGAATTCGATCCGTTGATCAAACTATTTAGGGTTAAGCATCACTGCTGACTATCATTGCTCCAAATTTATTTGATTTCAGGCAGTAATTGCATTAGGATCTCGGTTGAATCCAAATACTAGACTGTGTTGTGCAACCAATAATCAAATTTGGGTTCATCTCGAGTAAAACTCGAATTCAACCCAAATTTTGGTTCTACTTGTATATGTCAAGACTCGGATCTTCAATGAATCTAATTTTAACCCGAATTATGTAATTCGAGTTCAAATATTCGAAAAAAAATAAATATTTATGTCCTGATTTGATTACCCGTCTAACCCATTTGAGTTGCACCCCAAGTTATGGGTAATGCCAAAAAGTTTTCTTCAGTTGGCATATAAATAATATTCCAAACATATGACAAAAACTCTTTAATGGTTCTTGTTATAATTTACTTGAACTTTTCTGGTTTTATGAGAATTTGTGTCAATGATTGGCGTTGGATACAGCTCCTCTTTGGTGGGTTGGTTGGTGTGGCCAAATTGCCCCAGCAATTTTCCACTTGAACCTCAAGACGCCTTCCTTGTTAAAAAAATGTTGAATGACACTTTGTACCTTAGAAAAAATTTTAATTTTTAATTACGCCTTAAAATGTTAAAATTTTTAAATTGCACCATCAATCGGATTAAAAAAAAAAAAGTAACAATATCCAACATTTTTTGACTGCAATTTTTATGTACATTTTTTTGTATAATACTGCTCAATTTTAAGTATTTTGCATAAAAAAAATTGTACCAATTTTATTCAAAGCATACTACATTACTATCTTTTTATTTAATTGAGAGTACAATATAAAATTTTCAATCTTTCAAAAAAAAATTAAAAATTATTAAATCTTTTGAGGTATAAAATGTGATTGGCCCCATTAACAAATTGAGTGAATATTATTAGGGCGTTTCGTACTTTGAATTCTACAAGATTTTAAGTTTTTTGTTTTATGCCTTCAAAGATTAAATTATTTATATTACACTCTAAATGTAACAAAAGTATTAAAATGATTTGACTCTTCTGTTAACTTCCGTTATTTTTTTCGTCAAAAGGTAACTCATTGACACTGACGAAAAAACTAATAGAAAATTAATCAAAATGTCATATTACAACACTTTTGATACATTAAGGGTGTAATGTAAAAAAAATAATCTTTAAGGGTACAAAATAAAAAAAAAACTTAAAATCTTTTGGGTGTAAAATAAAATTCGTCCATATTATTATTTTGTATATATGTAGACACTTGTGCCCTCTATGCAGAAATTGTTAGGGTTTGTTTGAATGAATTTTGGGAAATGATTTAGATTGACTTCTTCAAAACCCAAACCCTTCATTGCAAAGATGAGATTTAATATTTAATTCGGTTCATACATATATTTGGTATGCAATACATACACATGTAGCGGTATAGAACATATGAATATATCTTAATTATTAACAATTATTTATCTTGTAAATTACTATTTTACCTTTAATCAATTCAATTCATATTCATGTTAAAGAGACAATAGTCTTTTGGATCTTTAACCTTTTACCCACCTTCCTAAACTCACCCCCTTTTAAGTTTGACAAAGCTTATGATGATGGGTTTAATCTTCGGGTTAGTTATGGGCTGAGTTTGAAAACGCAAGATTGAATTTTTCATATAAACATAAAATTTAAGGATCCTTTAAATTATTTTCTCCGAACTCGCCTTACCGAACCTTTCATACCCTATTACCAAACAACACCTCGATGTGGAGTGCCAATGCTGTGATGGGAGCACCACAAATCTCTATTTTGTCATCAAACCAGCCTTAAATCTGAACACATGCTAGATCCCTCAGGTGGGAACCACAAAGCTACAATCACCATTAATTCACATGATAAGTATGGCATTGCCATCATCATTATTGTTTTCCAAATATTGCCCATCACTATTGTTCAAATCTTACATCTTTGTTGAAAGTAGTTTAAAGCTATAAAAAACTGCTATTATTAGAAGATTTTTTGAAAAATATTCTTTTTTGAAGTTGTTTGATTGGTTTGTCCCTGGTGAATAAAGATGTACTTATATCGACTAGTCTAGCGAGTTTTAGTAGAACAGAGGGCAAATTCTAGGTGCATGAATCGATATTTCAATTCATACATCAGTTAAATCAATACTTACGTTTCGATAGAGGTTCAAACATACACCAAATACTTAAATATAATTCGTCCAATTAATTGAGATCTATTCTGCCAACTAACCATGCAAGAAAACAAAGTTTGTATAAGGCCAATGAATACCATTGAATCAAAAATTTTAATAATATTATATGTACCAAACTTACCGATCATATTCATTATTGTAGTTGAATTGATGGTAGACTTCATCTCATACCGAGATTCATTCTAACACTATTGGATTTGGTTGACAAATTTTGGTTAAATCCAAAAGTTCACCTAACAAAATTCCACAAAAGCCTAATTTTTTCTTGATTTGTCATCATAAATTTCATATAAGCCCACATTAATCACTCCTTTTTTTCCCTCTTTTAGAACTCAAGTTTGAATTAGGTAATCATAATCCAACTCAAAACCACACCTTTTGAACCAAAAGAACAAAAGCTACACAAGTGGTGTGTTTTGTGTGTGTTGGGGGATACTTTAGCCATAATTCAAATTCCCAAGGCTATTTTCGTAAACTCAACATACCCATCCAATAATGAGCAACCGTACTTATATAACTAAACATCAAACCACATTCAACAGAGGTTTTTTTTTTTGTGTGCTCATCAATGGCGGATTTAGAGAGCCCAAATGTGATGCCAAAACTCATCACCTTCCTCTCTTCTCTCCTCCAAAGGGTAGCTGAATCGAACGATCTCAACCGTCGATTCCAAACCCAGAAAATCTCTGTCTTTCATGGCCTTACAAGGCCAACTATCTCAATTCAGAGCTACCTGGACAGAATTTTCAAGTATGCAAATTGTAGCCCTTCATGCTTCATTGTTGCGTATGTTTATCTTGATCGGTTCACTCAACGACAACCCGCGTTGCCAATTAATTCCTTCAATGTTCATCGGTTGCTCATCACTAGTGTCATGGTTGCTGCAAAATTCATGGATGATATGTAAGTTTTCAGTGTTCCTTCACTTTTTACAAATCACAAACACTTGAGCTGCTTAGATTTATTTTTTTGGTTTTTTTTTTCTCTTTGTCCTTTAAGTTGCTCTCCCAATTTGTTGTTTTGATCATTGGAACTTGTATCTGACGGGGAAGAAAATTTTAGACTTCGGATTTGTATTCTGGGTTTATGATATTTTCTTTAGTTTTTACAATTATTTAGTTCTTAAAGTCATTTTGTTAATAACAAGGCCCTAACCAAATGATTAAGGTTTATGCTTATAAAGGGGTTGGAAAAGGTAAGGAGGCGTACCTAGCCTCATTTTGGAGGGACAGTTTTTGGACTTGAAACAGTGATGAATCGCGGATGAACACTTGTCATTAACTAAATCGATTTCTTGTTGGGTTATGTAGTTTAAGAAATTCTTGGGCTTATAAAATTTGTCTTCTTTCTTTAGCTTGCTGTCATGGGTAACATACTAATTATTGATCTGTATACTTGGTTAGCTCTGTTTCTGATTTCTAGAATGGGTTTGATGTATGAGTAGATTGTCTTTGTGTTTCTCTTGGGATTTAAGTTAATTTCTAGTGTGTAACAACTGAAAAGACTGAGCAACCCTGATATTGAAGTTAACTTTCCTAATCAGATTGTGGAAATTGTTGAATTGTTTTTCCCCAATAATGTCTTGGCTTGTAAATTAAGTTAAGGCCAGCTAGTAAAGCCTTTTTTCCTTTGTCTTTCACCACCCCCAGACAACTTCCTCTAAGACAGCCACCCAAAAAAGATTGTGATGTAGCACTGGCTAGAAATTTATTAATTATTAATTGCATGACACTGTCTCAATAGCTTTACATCCATAACTGAAAGCTAAAGTCCAAGTTGTCCAACAAAGCCTTGGAAGTTAGAAACAATCATATAGAATCACTAATATCTTTTATTGACTTTATGCCAAGAGATTTTTTATAACCTAGAGAGATTTAAATACTCAAAAAACATTATGATCCAGAGATGTTAATTAATTAGGTTTCATTTGGGGGGTTTATATATAAGTTCTTTTGTGGATATGGAGAGTGAAGTTCTTTTTTATGCTGCAAAAATTTCAGGTACTACAATAATGCTTTTTATGCTAAAGTTGGTGGAATTAGCACAACAGAGATGAACTTTCTTGAGGTAGATTTCCTATTTGGATTGGGTTTCCACTTGAATGTGACCCCAAACAGTTTTCACACCTACTGTTCTTACCTCAGCAGAGAGAGCTGTTGTTTTGTCAGCCTCATGTAAACATGGCAGAA
>CAUOFW020005306.1:0-5000 GCA_963454935.2 Ilex paraguariensis
AGAAGAATTTTTGAGCAGGGTATGTCAAGCATTATCACATGGCAAAGGGGCAGTACTGGTTAGTCACCTCTTATTTGCTGATGACACATTATTTTTTTGAGGGGGATAAAAGGTCAATAAAGAATTTAATGGAATTCTTGAAGCAGTATGAAAGGAGTTCTATGTGGAGGGTTGGCTTGCCAAAAAGCTCTATGATTTGTTCAAAGTTTATTTCCAGCGATAGAAGGCATGTGTTGTCGAGTTTGTCTAAAATTCCTATCAAGAGTTGCCCATTTACGTATATTGGGTGTCCAGTAATTCAAGGTAGAGAATTGTTGAGCTATTTTGAAGGTCTCCTTTCTCTGTTTAGACAAAGGTTGGAGGGCTAGTATACTCAAATGGCTAGTTTTGTGTGGTCAAATAAGATGAGTACAAGGAAAAGAGATTGAATGGCATGGAGGAAAATTACTATGCCTAAGTAGCAATATGGTTTGGGCTTGAGGAAATTTGAAGAGGTTCAACTGTCTTTCCTATGAAGCAAGTTTGGAGTTTAATTTTGGGATCTTCTTTTTGGCAGAACTTTTAAAGTCCAAATATCTGAAAGGGAAAAGTTTGATTCAATGTTTGGGCAGGACTCGTGCTGCCAGCTTTGAGTTATTGAGACCTTATTTTGAGAGAGTAATTACTTCTTCTAAGATGTTGATTGGGAATGGAATGAGGGATGATTTCTTGTGTGATAATCGGACAGGTAATGGGGCATTACTGAGTACAATGGAGAGTAGTCCAAGTTTCTTTCCAAAGATTTTGATGTGTTTATTGATGTTCACTAGTTTTTAGCTAGTGTGGAAGACTGGTTACCTGTGCAATTACGTAAGGAGATTTTGAGTACTGAGGTGGTTTTGACTAACGCTGAGGATAGGGTGGTTTGGCAACATACTGCTTCTGGAGAGCTTTCTATAAAATCTGCTTGGTTTTTGAGAGATCCCAGGGTGTGAGTAATGATTTGTTTATTCTGCTTTGGAAAACTGTTGCTGCCCCAAGTGCTCAGTTGATTGGATGGAAGATTTTAAGGAAAGCTTTGACCCTTGATTCAAATATTGTGAGGTTTGGAGTGGCTGTTGTGAGCATATTTTGTTTATGATTTAGGGATGTAGAAAATGAAAAGCATTATTTGTGGATTGTCCTTATGCCAAGTTTATTTGGTGTAAGTTTGCTACTTTGGGTGGTTTTGTGCTTATTCAGGGAGAGGGGCCTTCGGAAAGATTTTAGAGACTTTAAAGAATTTTTAAGCATAAGTCATTGAGCCATGGTTTGATTAGGAGCTTGGCTTTGACTATTTTTTGGCAATTGTGGAAGTAGAGATGTCAAAGGATTGCTAATGAGGGAAAGCAGATTACTTATTCAATTATTTTGAAAACATGCAATATACTCAGCTACCAAGTTAGAAATATTGAACCAAAAGTTTTAGATGATGAAAATGGAAAGGCTTTGCTAAGTTTTTTGCAAATTGATGTTTCTTGTAGAGTCTTAATGAAATGTATTTAGGTAAAGTGGTTGAGTCCAGCTACTGGGTGTTTAAAGCTTAATACAAATGGAGCTTCCAGGGATTGCAGGTGGGGGAGCAGTTGTAAGGGATGAATGGGGAAAATGGTGATTGCTGCCTCCTTTTATTATGGTGAGTGTTCGAACATGGTTGCAAAATTCGAGCTTTATATGATGGTTTACAAGTGGTTTTGGCTTATTGTTTGACATGTTATAGTTTTGAAATTGAATGCGATTCGTTGGTCCTTGTTAAATCAGTTCTGGGTAACTGTGCTTGTCCATGGCCTTGTTTGGGTTACTTAAGGCAAATTATAACTTGTCTGGACAGTCTGGAGTATCAAAGGGTCCATATTTTTAGAGAAGCTAATGGTGTTGCTGATAGACTTGCAAGAAGGGTTGAATTGAGCAGAAGTTCTGTGGACTATTCAGCGACTGTGATTCTGCCTGGTGTGGTTAGCTTAGCGTTGTTTTCGGATCAACAGGGATTTCCAGTTTTGCATAAGAGGAAAAGGATGGTTTTCGATGATAAGGAGATCACTTCTCAGCCTATAAATACATAAGGACACCTCCTTTAGCCCCATTTCAACATTTCTAACCCTAGGAAGTCTTAGAGAGGGAGAAAGAAGGAGAAAAACACATGATCAATGAGGATTTTCATATTGAAGCGGATCAAATCTCAAGTTCTTCACATAAAACTAAAGAAGAAGGTAAGAGTTTTCTTCCACTCTTGTCCATTGAGGCTAGGGCATATATATATGTATGTTTTCACTCTCAATCCTATATATATGCTATGAAATCATTATTTCTGGATGCTGTTGCAAAGATTACCATGTTTTGATGGAAGCTATGGATGAATAGCCATGAAATCTTTTCTTCTTGTCTTGAAAACCCTAATTTTCAAGAAAATAATTTTTTTTCTCAATATTCCTTTGTTATTGATTTCAAAACTCTAGTGGTTGGTATTGAACAATAAAATGATATTGTTGATGATCTCTTGCTTATTTTCTCAAATTGTTCTACTGGAATCATACATGTGAAATTTGGGGATTTTGGGATTTTGCTTGTGATTTGAGGAATTAGGTTGTATTGTATCTCTTGTGGATGTTTGGATGACCATGGGCGGCCGTTAATCGGGTATCGTAGAGTGGTGTAGATGCGTTGCTTACTCCGTGTGGGTTTGAAGGTTTCCTACCACTCGTAGTGGGGTTGGTGCCTTGCGAGGACCAAACCACTATTCGCTCACATGGTATCGAGGCTGAGGGTTACTATACTATTCTTGGGTTGGATCGTCCCTGCCAATGCATTGTTATACACCCTTCCTAAAGATTGTATATCCTTGCGAGAATTGGGTGTGTGTGTGTGGCTAGGATATTCTCAATGTGTTTATTCATGTGATGTCATACATCATACCTGAGATACAAGTACAGATACATATACATAATGTTGTGAAAGATACAAGTTGTGGCTTGATATACATTGTGGATAATGGTACAAATTGTAGGTTATTATTTGAACTTGTTGGAGATGGCTTATTATTGGGATTTGGTTTTATTTCTTTACTTAATTTATTGATATTACTGAAACTTGAGATTCGATAAACTGTCACTATTTTTTTTCAAAAGTTATATATGATATTTGTGAAATGAGACCGACTTATTTTATATGTTTTCAAAACCTTGTCCAAATTTAGGAGGATTTTTCTACAGAGCTTAGTGCTCACCCCCTACAAACAATACTTATTTTCATATTTCAATTTAGAGGACGAGCCCCAAGTTGATGAGCAGGTAATTTGGGAAGCTCAAGTTGATGGACATGTAGATCTAGAGGGGGATGTTTAGAATTGTTCTTTTTATGTTCTAGACTAAGCGATTCATTTTGAGACAATGTGAAGTCTAATATTTTTGTTATTCTGCTGCAAGTTAACAATTAATTTTTGGGATGTAATTGCCATGGTTTGGCATATTCTTTTGGATAATGTTGTAAATAATATGAATGACGAATGAAATCTTCTTCACTTATGGATCATATTAGTTGTTCTCATGATGTGAATGGTTTTAGATAGTAATGCTGTCTAAGGTGGATTTTGGGGCATTACACATTTCTTCAGTCGGTTTCAACGTGAGAAAAGAAGAGAGGAAAAAAGAGAAAGTTCACCACTTCTCTCTACGATCTAGAAAATTTTAGTGGTCGAATCTGTTTGGGCCAAAAGGGAAAGTCATTCTCCTCGTCAAGGGCTACGCCTGCGTACCAAAAATCGATGAGTTTACTAAAGTTCCAAAAAACGAGGCTTGAGTAAATCAAGGGTTTGAGCTTGATTGAAGTTCTTGAAGGTCTTCTATGTGTTTTTTGTGCTTCAAGAGGTAGGATTTCCTCCTACTTAGGTTTATTTACAACCTAGGATGTTCATATGAAATGGGTATATTAATAGGATGCTATATCACTTGCCTATTATGGTGGATTTAATAAAATGGGTAGAATGAATTTTACTTTGAATTGGGTATGTGAATTTGACTCAATGTGATTCATAAAAATTGGTGTTACGTGGGCATGCTATGTGCTTTTATTATGCCATATGAATAGAGTGTCTTATTGGCCCATGATATGTAATAACATCCTTGTGATGTATGGTTGGATATAAAAATGTTGATTTATGCTTATGGATACATTGACATGGTGATGGAATTTGGTCAAGGTTAGCAAGAAGGGCTAGACTCTCCCTCGGGTGAGAGACCCGGTGATCAAATACACACTCCATTGGTATAAGAGCCCATAAAGTGTGTCGGTGTATGCGGAACCGTTGGTGGAAGTCTATGAATTCTGTGTCGGTTGGATGCCGCTAGTGTAAGTCCATAAATACCTACCCCAAGAATGATCCAGAGATTTTTAAATAGTCATTGGGTGTGTAGCGCCAATGACGGGGCTTGGAAAGCTGGTTTTGATTAGCCATGGCATTATATGGGGGAAAAGGAGCCAGGGAGGGCTCGGATTGAGTTGTATGATTGAGTCTCATCTCATTATATGACATGACATTGCTAAGATTCCAACATTGAAAGATATATTCTTGTTTGGGATGTTGTGGTTATAAAGAGTTGCATGAACATTTATATGCACTTAGGTTAGAAAATAGCTTTGGTAGGAAATACTCTACTGGGCGTGGCTCACTCTATACGGGAAAATATTTTAGTTGCGATGGAGAAAGACCCTCGCATGGGACCTCCAGGTTGAACAAAGCTAAAATGTGGCTTTATTTTGAGTTTTTGTAAAACCTTTATGAAAACTAGTTTCGATATGAAATTTATGGACAATGAATGTAATCGAATGTGTATGGATCTTTATTAAATGAAAATATTCATTATACATGTGTGGATGGACATGATATGCTTATGAATGAGTTGGAACTGAAAAACAGGTGAAATAGACAAAAGTGGGCAAGGAGTACCGGTACCACGAGGCCTAGTGAGTTAACAGTACCGGTACAA
>CAUOFW020005306.1:7500-20000 GCA_963454935.2 Ilex paraguariensis
GGGGGGGGGGGGGGGGGGGGGGGGGGGGGGGGGGGGGGGGGGGGGGGGGGGGGGGGGGGGGGGGGGGGGGGGGGTGGGGGGGGGGGGGGGGGGGGGGGGGGGGGGGGGGGGGGGGGGGGGGGGGGGGGGGGGGGGGGGGGGGGGGGGGGGGGGGGGGGGGGGGGGGGGGGGGGGGGGGGGGGGGGGGGTGGGGGGGGGGGGGGGGGGGGGGGGGGGGGGGGGGGGGGGGGGGGGGGGGGGGGGGGGGGGGGGGGGGGGGGGGGGGGGGGGGGGGGGGGGGTGGGGGGGGGGGGGGGGGGGGGGGGGGGGGGGGGGGGGGGGGGGGGGGGGGGGGGGGGGGGGGGGGGGGTGGGGGGGGGGGGGGGGGGGGGGGGGGGGGGGGGGGGGGGGGGGGGGGGGGGGGGGGGGGGGGGGGGGGGGGGGGGGGGGGGGGGGGGGGGGTGGGGGGGGGGGGGGGGGGGGGGGGGGGGGGGGGGGGGGGGGGGGGGGGGGGGGGGGGGGGGGGGGGGGGGGGGGGGGGGGGGGGGGGGGGGGGGGGGGGGGGGGGGGGGGGGGGGGGTGGGGGGGGGGGGGGGGGGGGGGGGGGGGGGGGGCTGTTGGGCATGAGTCTAGACCATTGCATGCATGGTGCATTCATGATTATGTGCTTAAATGCTACGTGCTACATGGTATGTGATATGTGTTATGTGAATGATATACATGGTAAATTGTATAGAAAAAGTGACACTAGGGTTAGATAGCATAACGTTGGGAGTCAAAAAACAAGGGAATGGGATAGTTCAAGGTGTAAAGGTCTACTAGGGATGGTATAAGCTCTACTAGGGAGACAGGGAGATAAATCTCAAAGTTCAAAGTTGGTCCCTACTTTGGGATACTAAATTGGTGCTCTATTGCTATCTGACATGTGTGTAGATGGCTAGTAGAGGAAGAGGACGCCAAAACGGTGGGCGGACCACTAATCAACCACCACCGGCCTTTGACCATCAAGCCTTCATGGAAGCTATTGGTACGACGGCTGCTACCATTGCACAGGCTAGTGCTGCAGTTGCTACTATTGCACAAGCTAGTGCAAGTGTGGGATAAGGAGGCTTGAGTAACCTCCAAAGGTTCAAGACACATAAACCTCTAATTTTTAAGGGAGGGCGGATCCAATGGTAGCCGACCATTGGTTCCAGCAGGTTGATAAGATTTTAGAGGCAATGAGGATCACTTCCGATGCCACGAAGATAAGGCTAGCTGCATTCCAGCTAGAGGTAACAACCCAACTGTGGAGGGAGTGGGCAAAGGACTCCAAGAACTTCGAGGAAATGACATGGGGAGAGTTTCAGGAGCTCTTCACGGGAAAGTATTTCCCAGCGGTTGCTAGACATGCAAAGGCCTAGGAATTCTTGGATTTGAGACAAAGGACAATGATGGTGTTGGAATACGTGGCCAAGTTCATGGGGTTAGCCCATTTTATTGATGACTATGTGGCCACAAATATGGCCAAGGAGGAAGTTTGAGGATGGTTTGAAATTGTCCATCTGGGGTAAAATTGTGGGGCAGTTCTTGCAAAACATGGATTCGATGGTCACGACAGCAATGGCAGGAAGAAGGAGGGCTAAGAGACATAGGACATCTGCTACACAGGGACAGGGCCGTAGCCATCAGGGCCAAGGCCAAGGTTGATTCTCCAAAGGTGGGGGAAACCCCAGGATAACTTATCAGGTTGGTCAACAGATATGTTTCCATTGCCACCAACAAGGTTATATGAAGCGGGATTCTCCTCAGAGGTAGGGATCTCAGGGATATTGGTCGTCTCAGTTCCAATCGTTAGTGGGACATGCACAAAAATCTTTTATTCCTCCCTACCCAACCATGGTCCAGCGAAGCCAGTATGAGTTTCAGGGTACCACTCAGGCCCGTACCACTTCACTAGCGAGGCCCCACAATCAAGCCAGATAGGACAAGGCATGGGACGAGGCCAAGAACAGGACATGCACGCCGGGACTTCGGGGACCCAAGGGCATGTCTATGCCATCACACCTCAAACTAAGCCAGTGGATCAGTCAGTCATTCAGGGCACATTTCTACTTTCTCGCTTATGGGTTAAGGTGTTATTTGACTCTAATGCATCACATTCATTCATATATGCATCGTGTGTGAAGGATCTAGGTTTAGAGGTTGATACCTTGGAAGAGCCATTGTATGTAAATTCACCCCTAGGAGTTAGGGTATGTATTGACTGGATATGTCAGGGTTGTGAGTTAGAGATCTCAAGGGTTCTACTTACCATGGACCTTAGGGTCATGGACATTTCATAGTTTGATGTTATCCTTGGGATGGATTGGTTGGCGGCACATCGGGTCATCATTGACTGTGATTGGAAGAGAGTAACTACCTACACACTGGATGGTGTTTGTTTCAAGTTTCAGGGAGAAAAGCATGAAGCTTTGCCCCAATCCGTGTATGACTCCTGTTGGCATGGGCAGTTAATGGGTTGGCTTACGAGTCTTACCCTAGAGGACGAGGTGAGACAGGAGTTGGGGTTACCTCGGGTTGTGTGTAAGTATGAGGATACTTTTTTAGATGAACTATCAGGATTACCTCCCTATAGGGATGTACACTTTAGCATTGAGTTGCATCTTGGTACATCACCGATTTCTATGACTCCACATAGGATGGCGCTGGCTAAGTTGCAAGAACTCAAGGACCAACTGCAAGAATTGTTGGACAAGGGTTTTACTAGACCGAGCACTTTACCTGGGGAGCTCCAGTGTTGTTCGCCAAGAAGAAGGACAAAACCCTTCGACTATGCATAGATTATCAAAAATTGAATAGGGTCACTATCAATAATAGATACCCTTTGCCGAGGATAGATGATCTGTTTGATTAGCTAAGGGGAGCACGGGTCTACTCCAAGATAGATCTTCGCACCGGCTACCATCAGTTGGGGATTAGGGAGACAGATATCCCTAAGACGGCATTCAGAATGCATTAGGGGCATTCCGAGTTCACTGTGATGCCATTTGGATTGACGAATGTCCCAGCAGCATTCATAGATCTCAAGCATAGGGTGTTTCAACCCTATCTAGATCAGTTCGTTGTGGTGTTTGTTGACGACATCCTAATCTACTCCAAGTCTGAGGAGGACCGTGAAGATCACTTAAGGGTTGTTCTCCAGACCTTGAGAGAGCACCAATTATATGTCAAGTTCAGCAAGTGTGAATTTTGGCTTACAAAGGTAAAGTTTTTGGGACACGTTGTGTCAGCTTCAGGCGTATCTGTGGACCTGAAGAAGGTTGAAGCGGTCATGAGTTAGGAGAGGCCGAAGTCAGTCTTCGAGATACGCAGTTTCTTGGGACTAGCGGGGTATTATAGGAGGTTCATTGAGGACTTCTCCCGATTAGCTGCACCTATGATGAGATTGACCCGGAGGAGGTCAAGTTTGAGTGGAATGATTCATGTGAAAAAATATTCCAGGAGTTAAAGAGGAGTCTCACTTCAGCTCCTATTTTGATAGTTCTGAAGAGAGGACAGATGTACACGGTATACTGTGATGCCTCCAGAGACGGCCTGGGTTGTGTTTTGATATAATCCGGGAGGGTGGTGGCTTATGGTTCTCGACAATTAAAGAACCACGAGTAGAATTATCCTACGCACGATATGGAGTTGGCAGCCATTGTCTTTTCTTTGAAGGCTTAGCGCCACTATTTATATGGTGAGCAATTCTAGGTATTTTCAAACCACAAGAGTCTGAAGTATATTTTTACACAGAGGGACCTCAACATGAGGCAACATATGTGGATGGAGTATTTGGAAGACTACGACTTCACTTTACATTACCATCCTGGTAAGGCGAATGTGGTGGTTGATTCACTCAGCTAGAAGTCACGGGGAGTCTTGGCTAATGTGGCTTCCCGGGAGTGGCAGATGCTCCAGATTATGGGACAGTTCGGGCTATATTACATGGGTCAGGCTTAGGGCACTTTGGGGAGTTTGGTGGCTACGCCTTCCTTACTGAGCAAAGTGATCAAGTTCCAAGAACAAGACACGAAGATATTGTCCATCAGGGACTGGGTACGGTTAGGTATAGGTGACGAGGGCTAGGCCATTCACTCAGATGGCAATCTTTGGTATAGGGGAAGGGTTGTACTTTCCCAGTTAGCAGATCTGAGGGAGGAGATGCTTAGGGAGTTCTATTGCTCCCAATTTACTATGCATCCAGGTGGCACGAAGATGTACCACGATCTTTGTCACCAATATTATTGTAGTGGGATGAAGAGACACATTGGGGATTTTGTCAAACGATGTCTCACGTGTTACCAGGTTAAGGCTGAGCACCAAAGACCAGCAGGGTTGCTCCAGCCTTTGGAAGTGGCTGAGTGGAAGTGGGAACATGTTACAATGGATTTTATAACCCACTTGCCACAGACATCGTGGGGACATGACGCAGTGTGGGTGATAATGGACTGGCTTATGAAGTCGGCACAATTTTTGGCAGTGCGAATGACCTTCAAACTAGAGAAATTCTATAAATTGTAGATACGAGAAATTATTCGATTGCATGGGGTGCCTATATCTATAGTATCGAATCGGGATCCCAGGTTTACAAATCATTTTTGGGCGAGTTTCCAGTGAGCTATGGGGACACAGTTAATGATGAGCACTGTTTTCCATCCCCAGACTGACCGTCAGTCAGAGATGACCATTTAGACATTAGAGGACATGCTACAGGCATGTGTCCTAGATATCAAGGGTAGCTGAAAAGATGATTTACCCTTAGTGGAGTTTGCCTACAACAATAGTTATCAGGCGAGCATTCAAATGACACCCTATGAGGCACTTCATGGGAGGCCTTGTCGTTCTCCGGTTTGTTGGACGGAGGTTAGAGAGACACCCTCAATGGGTTCGGATTTAATCAAAGACACCCCAGAGACGGTGGACTTAATATGGAAGTGTTTTCTCACGGCTCAGAGCCTACAGAAGAGCTACGCTGGCAGGCGGCGGCAACCTCTAGAGTTTGAGGTGGGAGATCACGTCTTCTTGAAGGTGATGCCTAAGAGAAGAATGGTCAGATTTGGAAAACAGGGAAAGTTGTCACCGAGGTTTATCGGGCCCTTCGAGGTACTCAAGAGAGTGGGTACAGTGGCTTACAGATTGGCGTTACTGCCAAATTTATTGGGTGCTCATGCGGTGTTCCATGTTTCTATGCTCTGGAAGTATACTCCAGATTCGACACATGTGGTGGATTGGAGTGAATTGATTTTTGATGCGGATGGGAACTTTGAGGAGCGACTGGTGCATATCATGGATAGCCGGGAGCAAATTTTGCTAGGCAAGACAATGCGGCTAGTGAAGGTACTATGGCAGCACCGAGGAGTGAAGGAGGCGACATGGGAGCGTGAAGATACCATACGTACCAATTATCCATTCTTGTTCGAGGATGGAGGTACAAGTTTTATAATTTCTAGTATAATATTATTGTTGCATATGCATGCGATTAAGTGTGTATGTGTGTGTGAATTTCGGGGATGAAATTCTTTTAAGGGGGGAGAATGTAAAACCCGGGTATATTTAAACTTTTTATGAAAAAGAAAAAAATGGTAATTTACCATTATAGTACGGGTTGTAATCCTGAAATTTTTAGAAATTGGATGATGAAACGAACCTTACTGTTGGATCTGTCTCGCAAAATCTAGTTACTCCGTCAAATTTCATCGAATTCTGAGATAGTCAGATTTTTCACATTTTATGAAGTGGTCGAGCCTCGGGTGACCCAAGAAACGGATTTTTAATAAAAATTTGAAAGTTGGAAAATAATTTTAGGTCGAAATTTAATCGTTTTGGGATAAAAACAGACCCGAGAAAAAGAGGGTCGTGTGGCACATTGTGGACCAAGAGTTTGGGGAGTTTAAATAGGGGGAAAAAATCAGATTTCTCCCCCATTTCTTCAACCGGTTTCACCGTGAGAAAAGAAGGGAGGGAAAAAGAGAAAGTTCACCACTTCTCTCTACGATCTACAATTCTAGCAGTCGAATCCCTTCAGGCCAAGAGAGAAAGTCATTCTCCTCGTCAAGGGGGGGGGGGGGGGGGGGGGGGGGGGGGGGGGGGGGGGGGGGGGGGGGGGGGGGGGGGGGGGGGGGGGGGG
Organism: Ilex paraguariensis; assembly: GCA_963454935.2. Lineage (NCBI taxonomy): Eukaryota > Viridiplantae > Streptophyta > Magnoliopsida > Aquifoliales > Aquifoliaceae > Ilex > Ilex paraguariensis. The sequence continues at coordinate 13,631 of CAUOFW020005306.1, forward strand.
GGGGGGGGGGGGGGGGGTGGGGGGGGGGGGGGGGGGGGGGGGGGGGGGGGGGGGGGGGGGGGGGGGGGGGGGGGGGGGGGGGGGGGGGGGGGGGGGGGGGGGTGGGGGGGGGGGGGGGGGGGGGTGGGGGGGGGGGGGGGGGGGGGGGGGGGGGGGGGGGGGGGGGGGGGGGGGGGGGGGGGGGGGGGGGGGGGGGGGGGGGGGGGGGGGGGGGGGGGGGTGGGGGGGGGGGGGGGGGGGGGGGGGGGGGGGGGGGGGGGGGGGGGGGGGGGGGGGGGGGGGGGGGGGGGGGGGGGTGGGGGGGGGGGGGGGGGGGGGGGGGGGGGGGTGGGGGGGGGGGGGGGGGGGGGGGGGGGGGGGGGGGGGGGGGGGGGGGGGGGGGGGGGGGGGGGGGGGGGGGGGGGGGGGGGGGGGGGGGGGGGGGGGGGGGGGGGGGGGGGGGGGGGGGGGGGGGGGGGGGGGGGGGGGGGGGGGGGGGGGGGGGGGGGGGGGGGGGGGGGGGGGGGGGGGGGGGGGGGGGGGGGGGGGGGGGGGGGGGGGGGGGGGGGGGGGGGGGGGGGGGGGGGGGGGGGGGGGGGGGGGGGGGGGGGGGGGGGGGGGGGGGGGGGGGGGGGGGGGGGGGGGGGGGGGGGGGGGGGGGGGGGGGGGGGGGGGGGGGGGGGGGGGGGGGGGGGGGGGGGGGGGGGGGGGGGGGGGGGGGGGGGGGGGGGGGGGGGGGGGGGGGGGGGGGGGGGGGGGGGGGGGGGGGGGGGGGGGGGGGGGGGGGGGGGGGGGGGGGGGGGGGGGGGGGGGGGGGGGGGGGGGGGGGGGGGGGGGGGGGGGGGGGGGGGGGGGGGGGGGGGGGGGGGGGGGGGGGGGGGGGGGGGGGGGGGGGGGGGGGGGGGGGGGGGGGGGGGGGGGGGGGGGGGGGGGGGGGGGGGGGGGGGGGGGGGGGGGGGGGGGGGGGGGGGGGGGGGGGGGGGGGGGGGGGGGGGGGGTGGGGGGGGGGGGGGGGGGGGGGGGGGGGGGGGGGGGGGGGGGGGGGGGGGGGGGGGGGGGGGGGGGGGGGGGGGGGGGGGGGGGGGGGGGGGGGGGGGGGGGGGGGGGGGGGGGGGGGGGGGGGGGGGGGGGGGGGGGGGGGGGGGGGGGGGGGGGGGGGGGGGGGGGGGGGGGGGGGGGGGGGGGGGGGGGGGGGGGGGGGGGGGGGGGGGGGGGGGGGGGGGGGGGGGGGGGGGGGGGGGGGGGGGGGGGGGGGGGGGGGGGGGGGGGGGGGGGGGGGGGGGGGGGGGGGGGGGGGGGGGGGGGGGGGGGGGGGGGGGGGGGGGGGGGGGGGGGGGGGGGGGGGGGGGGGGGGGGGGGGGGGGGGGGGGGGGGGGGGGGGGGGGGGGGGGGGGGGGGGGGGGGGGGGGGGGGGGGGGGGGGGGGGGGGGGGGGGGGGGGGGGGGGGGGGGGGGGGGGGGGGGGGGGGGGGGGGGGGGGGGGGGGGGGGGGGGGGGGGGGGGGGGGGGGGGGGGGGGGGGGGGGGGGGGGGGGGGGGGGGGGGGGGGGGGGGGGGGGGGGGGGGGGGGGGGGGGGGGGGGGGGGGGGGGGGGGGGGGGGGGGGGGGGGGGGGGGGGGGGGGGGGGGGGGGGGGGGGGGGGGGGGGGGGGGGGGGGGGGGGGGGGGGGGGGGGGGGGGGGGGGGGGGGGGGGGGGGGGGGGGGGGGGGGGGGGGGGGGGGGGGGGGGGGGGGGGGGGGGGGGGGGGGGGGGGGGGGGGGGGGGGGGGGGGGGGGGGGGGGGGGGGGGGGGGGGGGGGGGGGGGGGGGGGGGGGGGGGGGGGGGGGGGGGGGGGGGGGGGGGGGGGGGGGGGGGGGGGGGGGGGGGGGGGGGGGGGGGGGGGGGGGGGGGGGGGGGGGGGGGGGGGGGGGGGGGGGGGGGGGGGGGGGGGGGGGGGGGGGGGGGGGGGGGGGGGGGGGGGGGGGGGGGGGGGGGGGGGGGGGGGGGGGGGGGGGGGGGGGGGGGGGGGGGGGGGGGGGGGGGGGGGGGGGGGGGGGGGGGGGGGGGGGGGGGGGGGGGGGGGGGGGGGGGGGGGGGGGGGGGGGGGGGGGGGGGGGGGGGGGGGGGGGGGGGGGGGGGGGGGGGGGGGGGGGGGGGGGGGGGGGGGGGGGGGGGGGGGGGGGGGGGGGGGGGGGGGGGGGGGGGGGGGGGGGGGGGGGGGGGGGGGGGGGGGGGGGGGGGGGGGGGGGGGGGGGGGGGGGGGGGGGGGGGGGGGGGGGGGGGGGGGGGGGGGGGGGGGGGGGGGGGGGGGGGGGGGGGGGGGGGGGGGGGGGGGGGGGGGGGGGGGGGGGGGGGGGGGGGGGGGGGGGGGGGGGGGGGGGGGGGGGGGGGGGGGGGGGGGGGGGGGGGGGGGGGGGGGGGGGGGGGGGGGGGGGGGGGGGGGGGGGGGGGGGGGGGGGGGGGGGGGGGGGGGGGGGGGGGGGGGGGGGGGGGGGGGGGGGGGGGGGGGGGGGGGGGGGGGGGGGGGGGGGGGGGGGGGGGGGGGGGGGGGGGGGGGGGGGGGGGGGGGGGGGGGGGGGGGGGGGGGGGGGGGGGGGGGGGGGGGGGGGGGGGGGGGGGGGGGGGGGGGGGGGGGGGGGGGGGGGGGGGGGGGGGGGGGGGGGGGGGGGGGGGGGGGGGGGGGGGGGGGGGGGGGGGGGGGGGGGGGGGGGGGGGGGGGGGGGGGGGGGGGGGGGGGGGGGGGGGGGGGGGGGGGGGGGGGGGGGGGGGGGGGGGGGGGGTGGGGGGGGGGGGGGGGGGGGGGGGGGGGGGGGGGGGGGGGGGGGGGGGGGGGGGGGGGGGGGGGGGGGGGGGGGGGGGGGGGGGGGGGGGGGGGGGGGGGGGGGGGGGGGGGGGGGGGGGGGGGGGGGGGGGGGGGGGGGGGGGGGGGGGGGGGGGGGGGGGGGGGGGGGGGGGGGGGGGGGGGGGGGGGGGGGGGGGGGGGGGGGGGGGGGGGGGGGGGGGGGGGGGGGGGGGGGGGGGGGGGGGGGGGGGGGGGGGGGGGGGGGGGGGGGGGGGGGGGGGGGGGGGGGGGGGGGGGGGGGGGGGGGGGGGGGGGGGGGGGGGGGGGGGGGGGGGGGGGGGGGGGGGGGGGGGGGGGGGGGGGGGGGGGGGGGGGGGGGGGGGGGGGGGGGGGGGGGGGGGGGGGGGGGGGGGGGGGGGGGGGGGGGGGGGGGGGGGGGGGGGGGGGGGGGGGGGGGGGGGGGGGGGGGGGGGGGGGGGGGGGGGGGGGGGGGGGGGGGGGGGGGGGGGGGGGGGGGGGGGGGGGGGGGGGGGGGGGGGGGGGGGGGGGGGGGGGGGGGGGGGGGGGGGGGGGGGGGGGGGGGGGGGGGGGGGGGGGGGGGGGGGGGGGGGGGGGGGGGGGGGGGGGGGGGGGGGGGGGGGGGGGGGGGGGGGGGGGGGGGGGGGGGGGGGGGGGGGGGGGGGGGGGGGGGGGGGGGGGGGGGGGGGGGGGGGGGGGGGGGGGGGGGGGGGGGGGGGGGGGGGGGGGGGGGGGGGGGGGGGGGGGGGGGGGGGGGGGGGGGGGGGGGGGGGGGGGGGGGGGGGGGGGGGGGGGGGGGGGGGGGGGGGGGGGGGGGGGGGGGGGGGGGGGGGGGGGGGGGGGGGGGGGGGGGGGGGGGGGGGGGGGGGGGGGGGGGGGGGGGGGGGGGGGGGGGGGTGGGGGGGGGGGGGGGGGGGGGGGGGGGGGGGGGGGGGGGGGGGGGTGGGGGGGGGGGGGGGGGGGGGGGGGGGGGGGGGGGGGGGGGGGGGGGGGGGGGGGGGGGGGGGGGGGGGGGGGGGGGGGGGGGGGGGGGGGGGGGGGGGGGGGGGGGGGGGGGGGGGGGGGGGGGGGGGGGGGGGGGGGGGGGGGGGGGGGGGGGGGGGGGGGGGGGGGGGGGGGGGGGGGGGGGGGGGGGGGGGGGGGGGGGGGGGTGGGGGGGGGGGGGGGGGGGGGGGGGGGGGGGGGGGGGGGGGGGGGGGGGGGGGGGGGGGGGGGGGGGGGGGGGGGGGGGGGGGGGGGGGGGGGGGGGGGGGGGGTGGGGGGGGGGGGGGGGGGGGGGGGGGGGGGGGGGGGGGGGGGGGGGGGGGGGGGGGGGGGGGGGGGGGGGGGGGGGGGGGGGGGGGGGGGGGGGGGGGGGGGGGGGGGGGGGGGGGGGGGGGGGGGGGGGGGGGGGGGGGGGGGGGGGGGGGTGGGGGGGGGGGGGGGGGGGGGGGGGGGGGGGGGGGGGGGGGGGGGGGGGGGGGGGGGGGGGGGGGGGGGGGGGGGGGGGGGGGGGGGGGGGGGGGGGGGGGGGGGGGGGGGGGGGGGGGGGGGGGGGGGGGGGGGGGGGGGGGGGGGGGGGGGGGGGGGGGGGGGGGGGGGGGGGGGGGGGGGGGGGGGGGGGGGGGGGGGGGGGGGGGGGGGGGGGGGGGGGGGGGGGGGGGGGGGGGGGGGGGGGGGGGGGGGGGGGGGGGGGGGGGGGGGGGGGGGGGGGGGGGGGGGGGGGGGGGGGGGGGGGGGGGGGGGGGGGGGGGGGGGGGGGGGGGGGGGGGGGGGGGGGGGGGGGGGGGGGGGGGGGGGGGGGGGGGGGGGGGGGGGGGGGGGGGGGGGGGGGGGGGGGGGGGGGGGGGGGGGGGGGGGGGGGGGGGGGGGGGGGGGGGGGGGGGGGGGGGGGGGGGGGGGGGGGGGGGGGGGGGGGGGGGGGGGGGGGGGGGGGGGGGGGGGGGGGGGGGGGGGGGGGGGGGGGGGGGGGGGGGGGGGGGGGGGGGGGGGGGGGGGGGGGGGGGGGGGGGGGGGGGGGGGGGGGGGGGGGGGGGGGGGGGGGGGGGGGGGGGGGGGGGGGGGGGGGGGGGGGGGGGGGGGGGGGGGGGGGGGGGGGGGGGGGGGGGGGGGGGGGGGGGGGGGGGGGGGGGGGGGGGGGGGGGGGGGGGGGGGGGGGGGGGGGGGGGGGGGGGGGGGGGGGGGGGGGGGGGGGGGGGGGGGGGGGGGGGGGGGGGGGGGGGGGGGGGGGGGGGGGGGGGGGGGGGGGGGGGGGGGGGGGGGGGGGGGGGGGGGGGGGGGGGGGGGGGGGGGGGGGGGGGGGGGGGGGGGGGGGGGGGGGGGGGGGGGGGGGGGGGGGGGGGGGGGGGGGGGGGGGGGGGGGGGGGGGGGGGGGGGGGGGGGGGGGGGGGGGGGGGGGGGGGGGGGGGGGGGGGGGGGGGGGGGGGGGGGGGGGGGGGGGGGGGGGGGGGGGGGGGGGGGGGGGGGGGGGGGGGGGGGGGGGGGGGGGGGGGGGGGGGGGGGGGGGGGGGGGGGGGGGGGGGGGGGGGGGGGGGGGGGGGGGGGGGGGGGGGGGGGGGGGGGGGGGGGGGGGGGGGGGGGGGGGGGGGGGGGGGGGGGGGGGGGGGGGGGGGGGGGGGGGGGGGGGGGGGGGGGGGGGGGGGGGGGGGGGGGGGGGGGGGGGGGGGGGGGGGGGGGGGGGGGGGGGGGGGGGGGGGGGGGGGGGGGGGGGGGGGGGGGGGGGGGGGGGGGGGGGGGGGGGGGGGGGGGGGGGGGGGGGGGGGGGGGGGGGGGGGGGGGGGGGGGGGGGGGGGGGGGGGGGGGGGGGGGGGGGGGGGGGGGGGGGGGGGGGGGGGGGGGGGGGGGGGGGGGGGGGGGGGGGGGGGGGGGGGGGGGGGGGGGGGGGGGGGGGGGGGGGGGGGGGGGGGGGGGGGGGGGGGGGGGGGGGGGGGGGGGGGGGGGGGGGGGGGGGGGGGGGGGGGGGGGGGGGGGGGGGGGGGGGGGGGGGGGGGGGGGGGGGGGGGGGGGGGGGGGGGGGGGGGGGGGGGGGGGGGGGGGGGGGGGGGGGGGGGGGGGGGGGGGGGGGGGGGGGGGGGGGGGGGGGGGGGGGGGGGGGGGGGGGGGGGGGGGGGGGGGGGGGGGGGGGGGGGGGGGGGGGGGGGGGGGGGGGGGGGGGGGGGGGGGGGGGGGGGGGGGGGGGGGGGGGGGGGGGGGGGGGGGGGGGGGGGGGGGGGGGGGGGGGGGGGGGGGGGGGGGGGGGGGGGGGGGGGGGGGGGGGGGGGGGGGGGGGGGGGGGGGGGGGGGGGGGGGGGGGGGGGGGGGGGGGGGGGGGGGGGGGGGGGGGGGGGGGGGGGGGGGGGGGGGGGGGGGGGGGGGGGGGGGGGGGGGGGGGGGGGGGGGGGGGGGGGGGGGGGGGGGGGGGGGGGGGGGGGGGGGGGGGGGGGGGGGGGGGGGGGGGGGGGGGGGGGGGGGGGGGGGGGGGGGGGGGGGGGGGGGGGGGGGGGGGGGGGGGGGGGGGGGGGGGGGGGGGGGGGGGGGGGGGGGGGGGGGGGGGGGGGGGGGGGGGGGGGGGGGGGGGGGGGGGGGGGGGGGGGGGGGGGGGGGGGGGGGGGGGGGGGGGGGGGGGGGGGGGGGGGGGGGGGGGGGGGGGGGGGGGG
>CAUOFW020005307.1:0-27655 GCA_963454935.2 Ilex paraguariensis
TGAATCATAGCAATCCTCCTACTCTCCTCTTACTGAAAATAGGCATAGGCCTCTTGTAAGTTCGGGAACTTACTACGGCCAAGAATTTGAACCAGAACCTAATCATACTCAATATTAAGACCAAAAAAGAAAAGCGTATATACGTTCCTTCTTCACCATCTGCTGAAATTTTGTTGCATCATTGACATAGTCTGGCTGAAAACTTTGATAATAATCAAGCTTCTGCAACCAAGTGGTCAACTCCATATAGTAGACAGCAAGAGATTTATCTTTCTAATTAGTCTCCTAAACTTTCTTTCGAATATCAATGCTTTGGTATCGTTGCCCCTTTGAGAGTGTGTGTGAGCCACAACGATCCAAATTTATGGGTTGTATCAAGCAATAGAAAACCACAGCAGATAGAGGTATGCATTGAGTTAAGCATCCACGACATAACTAGGGTATTTTCAAATGTCCACTGTTTCATGGAAATGCTAAACTCACTAGGCTTCTTAGTATCTCTAGTCAAATACCCATCCAAAGAAAAAGCTTGTACAGACAATTGATACCAGCAGAAGTTACACTCACGCCCAACATATTCAAACAACAAGATTAATGCAAAACACAAGTACCAATAGAAAATCACAGCCAAAGAATTAGGGTATACCAAAGAAATACCACTAATAGTAGCTAACCAACATTGGAGTACTCACCAATGATCAAACAGCACCTAAACAATAGCCAAAGAATAACCAGCGGCAAAACACAAACCGTACAGGTCTTGAATAGGGCTGCTGACAGTCACAATTGGCCAAAAAAATCAAAAATACATTCCAAATGCAACGAAACTGCAAGGGATTTGGTAACTTCTGTTGCTTCAAAGCAAAAACAGTCGAAGAACTCCTCAAAAAAGCCAGATCGCAACTCACAAAAGTAGAAGGCTGAAAATCTTTCAAAAAATTGATACTCCAATCAAATGGCTTTGAAAAATTCTGGAAAAATAACAATAAATCTTAGAAAAGAGGGACCAATTTGATTATGTGATTTTCAGAAAGTCTAACATGTTTCAATGCTAACGTCAGCCTCCCAATTTCTGACGACTTCCACTATTGACATGTCAGACAATTTCTGAGGAATTCCGAAGAAGTTTTAGGCTTTAGATTATGATCAATGCTCTAATATCAAGTTAGAATATGAAATTTTAGGATTTGGAGAAGGAAGAGAAGAAGAGATTAATGGCTATGAAGAGTAGTGTCTTAGGTCACACATCTACACCCTAACTTATATATATAAGTACAAAGTACAAGAAATAAAGCATAACTAAGGTCTGTATATTGCAAATGTGCCAAAAACTTCGCTGAGAAACATAAATACGAGTGAACTATATCATTATCCATGTGTTTATTTTCTAATGCTGTGTGCACAAGTACAGTTCCTTAATGTAAAATGGAAACAACCACTGAAGCCGGAAGAAGTATAACTTCAATAAAAGCAAACAGAGCTACAAGCATCACTAGAACACCAAGTGGAAGACTGGATAATTTTAGGAAAACCATTTTACTTTAAAATATCTAAAAAAAATAGGTCCTTAAGCAGTATATCACCTGCAAACGAAAAAGAAGGCAACCACTCGCAAGATCAATAAAGTTCTATTGAAAATGGTTTACATGGAATTATATATATTGCCAGCTAATATAAGTTATTTTCCATATTCTCAAGCACATCTAAAACCTATATTACATAAACTGGATCAAGCAACAAAAACAAAAAGCAGCACTGCAATACCAAAACGAATAGCTCGAAGAACACGAAGCGGATCATCCAAAAATGTTTCCTTTGGAGGCAAAGGGGTCACTATTTTTCCAGATTTCAGATCTGCAATGCCTGGACAAGATAGATTAAAAAACCGCTTAACCAGTTGTGCAACAGAAGAAAAATCTACACCTCTTATAAAAGTGGCTTAACTGAAAAAACTTTCAATTTCCAGTTTTACCCCTAATCAATCCAATAAAATCAATTTGATCCTAAATATATTGCTACTGTAGCTATTTTTAACATAAAGGTACTTATTCTACACAATGAATGTAGGAATCATTTGATCTTCCAATTCTATTAGTTCAAGTGTTATTGAAACTAATTTCTATTTTTGTCCATGAGTAATGATCCTAAGTAAATTCCTTGAATAATGACAACTATGTGCAACCGGAAGGATTGTCATACTATATATTCAATCTACACGTAAGTTAAATTTGTATACTTCTATCATCTTACACGCACAACTAATGCACCAAGTGAAAACTCATTAACTTCTAGACTGAATACACTGTAAATTAATGTTTCAATTTGAAAAGAATTTTAGAAGTTCCATTTACACTTGACAAATTCAGTGGAATTTCATTGGACTTCTTTCACACACATCATCAATGCACCAAGTTAAAACTTATTAGAATTTCAAGAATTCTAGAAGTTCCATATTCTGGCTACTTCATGAAAAACTGATAAACACGGAGAAGCACTCATGTGTGTATCTCCCTTAAAAAACCGATGGTAGTTCACTGCATGTCCTAAAATTGGTGATGTTTGTTCCTGGTGTAGATACTCTGGGGAGTTTAGGGGAGAGTAATGACACCAACACGATCTGTGTGGCTTTTTAGGGGAAGAAATGTGTTGATCATATTATTCTTTTGGCTCAAGACAAGATTCACCCTTATAGGGATCATCATTGTTGTCACTACCATTTAAGTCACCAAATCTGCATCAAGCCACTGTAGCGTAAACACAATAGTATTGGGACTATAAATTGCATATTCATGGTTTATCACAAAGATTTTTCCTTAATTTCATACTTTCTAAACAATTTAGAGTGGAAAATATCTTTAAATTGCAAAATCCTCGCTTAAAATCTTTCACCACGCAATGTTAAGTTCTTTACACTTCTTTATGTTCTTTGTAGTTTTGATGAATTATATTTTCTTTATTCATACTTAGTTTGAGTGTGTGATATAGATGTAACTAGAAGTTTTCAATGTGCAGGTAGTCTGGCAATATATCATGTCTTTGGCGGAGGGTTGTCCTAGTGGACATCAAGTTACCTATCACCAGGTCTATATATTTCTTATGTCGGTATTTCTTATTGTTATGTGTATTTTACTCGATGAGTCAATTACAATTTGCTAGGCACATAATGAAACTCAATAATTATAGGTTAAAAAGACTTGCATAGATATTTTCAATTCATTACTACTATGTCAAAACTAAATAAGTTTTTTAATGAGTGTAATTATATGAATTTGGATCATCTCCAATAAGTTTTCCCTCAAATTTATTTAATGGTACATAACTTACTGTGTATTGGTAGAGATCACACTTATATGGTGGGCTCACTTAAAAGTCATAGTGAGTGAAATCCAATTAAAAAAATTGAAGGGAAGTGTGATTGAGATGATCTGAATCATGATTATGTATGTCTGTCAGACTAGTATAGATTGCAATAAAATCATGAATTATTGTCCATGTTTATTTCTTTCAAATCAACCGATACAACTGATTTCTCTTTTTGCATTAGGCTAATCTCACTTTATACCCCAAAAGATGCTTTAATTCTCAATTTGTACCCTTTAACATTAAAAATCTCAATTTGCACTCACAATGTTATGAATTGATAGTAACAATGTGGACCTGACCAAGACTGTCGTTCAATTTTTTGTCATAAATTAAAACACGTGGTGTGCAAATGCTTTGGCATGAGGATGAAGTATGTCGATCATTGTAGATCTTCGTCTGCGATCAATTTGACATTTGTGTATCGAAAATAGGGTTTCATTACTAAAATAGAGGCTAACCATATCACATATAACTCATATAAGGCACCAACAGACTATGAATTTATACATAAGGCCATCCGTGAAGCACTTGCAAGTGCTTTTATTTATGACAAAAAACTGAATGGTAGTCCGGCCAAAGTCCACATTGCTATCGATTCATAACATTGAGGGTGCAAATTAATATTTTTAATGTTTAATGGTACGAATTAAAAATTGAAATATCTTTTGGGGTGCAAAATAAGAATAACCCTTTCGCATTATCCAAATCAACTGGTGAATTATATTTTTTATATACGTAAAGGAAAGTTTCAAATGACTATTAAGTAATATTATCCTTAATCCTCATGAATTAGGCATGGATTTGATTGTTATGCTTATAGTAAAGCAATATATGTCCTCATCACTTATTGTCTTTCACAGTCAATTGAAAGCTTCAAAAGTGGCCAGGGTGCTACAAATAAGAAAATGTGGTGTACTAATGTGCAAATAAGAATTACAAATTACAAAAACCACAATTGAAGATAACTTTTCAAGGTTCTCTAGTCTTAGACTATTAAATTTATAAACGTAAGAGTCGAAACCCCAAAAGGAGAATGGGGAATTTTTCTAATGGGAGATTAGAGTGTTTTTCCCGAAAATCCACTCCCTTGGTTTTATCAATTTACAAATTCTTCCTTAGTTTGTTAAAAAAATGAAATTGGCTAATATTATGACAATACTAGGATTAGAGCATGTGGCTACAAACCACGGTGTCAAGGGTTCAAATCCTTCCTCGCCCACCACCAACCCAAAAGGGAAGAACCTTTCCCTCTAAGAGTAGGAAAATCATGATCGGGATAAGGATAATGGACCAAAAGCTATGGAACTTGGGTGTGGGTCTTTTGTCAAATGGAATGGACTTTTTATTTATTTATTTATTGTGAATGATGGAATCATTACACATAGTATTATCTGCCCCCATCCCCTGGTTCAACTAATTAGGCAATTTCTTCAATCGTAACGGGATGATGGTAGTCACCCACCTCACCCCTGTGATAGAAAATAAAGCCAAACTATAACTCAAAAGAAATTATACCCGCCTAAAAAATACATTAAAACTACAGTAAACACACCTCTTCTAAATTGAAAAAATTATATAACTTTTTAAATTGTCTAAATTGTATTGAAATTGAAACATTAACTATTTATTTTATTTGTGACACAAGTCTAGTGCACTAGCCCCCTTATTAGATTTTAGTTGTACAACTTTTTTAACTATATAACACGGTATTGAAGATCCAAATATAAATTAAAAAAACTAAGATATCATTTAACCAAATTACATAAATGTTTCTTTTGTAGGAACTCATAAAAACTTTAATTTCTTAAATCATGTTCACGTGCATTCCATTGCTAGTCATTATAATAGTCAGTCAATTGGATCTGTAGAAAAAGAAGAATGGGAAAGAAATAAAAAAAAAACTTATACCAACCTCTTCCAGTAAAATCTTCAACAGAACTAGTGTTTATATTGTAGAACAAGCTGTCAAAAGAATTATAAAAAGAAAAGGAAAAAAATGGAAGAAAAATCAGTAACTTAAAATTTGGTCCAAACAAAGACATTCAACAATCTTATAATCAACAAATAGTACATGACAACAAAAGAAATGGAAAAAAAAAATGATATATGGAACGAATTATTATTCTTTTTATTACTTATCAGGCTATCTAGTTAGGGAGTGTTTCTCAGATTGTGTTTGCATAGGGATTTTCATAGTGTTGTATTATGACGGTAGTCTGTTTAGGTTAGGTGGGAGACTTAACACATAAAGAATTCTCCAATCGCTAATATTATTAAGCCTCATTCTCTATGAAGAATTGTTTATTTCTTGAACTACTCGGAAGGGTTTGGTAGTCTTGCTCTTTCTTCATCTTCCCTTCTTGTTTTGCATCAAGTTGTATTAGAGTTTGACCTCAGTTAATGTTGCTTCGTGTATGCCTTCGTAATCGATCGCTCCCATCGACCCATCATGATTTCGTCTATACTCTTAGAATCGATATTTCACTTTAATCCAATGTAACTTCGTACACCCTCAGATGTCATCACTATCCTTTTATTGTTTCTAATGTTCCACATCATAGCTAGCAATCCTTCATTCTCGTTGCTGTTGCTCATTACGAAGTAGAAAAATTGATGGGATTGTCTAATTTCAAAAGCTTCCAACACAACAGAATTGTAAAGAGAAGATGAGGTACTTTTTTTATAACCCTATCAACCGGAGACTATCATCTATAAACTCTACATTTAGCCGTGGATCCTTTGTTGTCAGATCATCTTCCTTAGTTGTGTGTTCCGCGGGAATTCAGTTTGAGTCTTGGGCAATCACTTAACCCAAAACTAGCTCCAAAGACATTCTCGCCCAGTTTTAAATGGGATCTTATCTGGTAAAGAAAAAAAAAATCTTCACAAACCCAACCGAAAGCCCCAACTGAAAATTTCCCAATGCACTTCTCTACCTGTGAAAGTTTCATAGACACACCAAAACTTTCTGAAACTACACAAATATCCCTAATATCATCAAAAATAATTTTACATACCAAAAGTTTCTAAATTTCCATAATCCTACCTAGAATTTCTAGTAGAATAGAATAGCCCTGAAAATTGCAAAAATTAAAAAAATAGCCCCAAAATTTTCAAGATATTTGTCAAATTATAACTTCCACAAATGGTTACAAAGGTAGAAAAAATGTCAAAACTGATGCACGAGATGCTAAGCTAGAGATCTACTTAAAGTACACAAGTTTATTGCAGTTGTTGGAATTATGATCAAAGCAAATATCAATTCATCTTCCTCATCCATCAGTCATCAATAGGTGTTTGAACAAGGTAATAAGAGATATCCGGTTACATACACTATTGGAAAGCTTACAGCGACAAACATGCATGAATTTTGCCTCTCAAGCTATCATACTCTCTTAAGCACACATGGATATGAGAAGGAAACCCAACATGTCGATTATGCTAATATTTATTCTTGAATTGATGGGAAAAGAAGGTACACGATTACTCGTGCCACTGGTACAAGTGTAGTAAATTGATGAAGACTTCATTATTGAAGATCAAACCTTTTTGAACCGTTCACATTACAGTAGTAGTAGCGTAAAGGCCCTAAGTCAAGAGGTGGCCATAACATAAGACTATTACTTTCACGCCTCTCTCTCTCTAGATATAGATATCTAAAGAGACAATGATCCGTTGCGTGAGGAACCCGACTATTCCTTACATATGCTCTACAAGACGCACTCCATCTTTCTTCCCAACGGGCACATTTCTCTTTTGATTTGAAAGAAAGGTGCTGCAATATTTTTTCTAAACATATGGTATTCTTAGACCTTCTCACTTAAGAGGGTCGAATTATTGAATGGATGGAAATTGATGGTGTGTTCATTACATGGTTGAACTAACATAATCGACATTGGAATCTAGGTAGAAGACTAGACAACTTTGGCCTAAAGGGAAATGTACATTACAGTGTTATTAAAAGCGCACCTAGGTGCTAAGCCTAGGCTAAGGGCTGGCGAAGCCGGCTCGCTTCAAGAGGTCCAAGGCGAGATGAGTTGTCCAAAGCAAAGCTTAAGTGAAAAAGAGAGAGAAGGCAAGCACTTTTCCACATTTTTTTCACTTTGTTGATCTATCGTGGACCTTTAGATCTGTTGAATCAGACAACAATTTTGATGTGCACTAACACAATAGATTGAGGCTCTATGTTTATATATGTCAACCTTTAAAAATTTTTCTTAAATCTTACGGATCTAGATCACTAAGCATTGACCAAATGTTTAGTTGTTTTAATAGTTTGACTTGTGTGTTTTCAAATAATATGATTTGAGATATTATTGACATTTATTTGAATTTAAATTTTTATGTTTTTGGTTGTCATTCATATTTGATATATATTGGTATTTGTTTGAATTTAAATGTTTATTTTTTTATTGCACTTCAATATTTAGCATTTGAAATGTTAGAACTTGTATATTTATTACTTAGAATGATAATTATAAAATATCTACTTGGTTTTTGTTCTTTTCACCTCCCTTCGAAACTTTTGCTTTGCCTCTCACCTAGGTCTCAAGAAACTAGAGTGCCTCGAATCACTTTATGCCTTAAATAACACCGGTACATGGTAGTTTTATTAGGTTTTATTTTTATTAGTTATTAGACAATTTAACAAAGAGGTGTTTAACAGAGTATTTTGGACAGGGACGTCAATTGAGTTTTATCATGAGGGTAATGTAGATTTAGTGGGAGACTTAGTCTACAAATCATCACATCCTCCCAATTCTATTGATTCAAGTTATATTGATGTGTTCCATATGAAGAATTATATTCTTGACCTAATCCTTGCGAAAGTTTGGTGACTCTTCTTTCTTCTTCTTCCCTTCCCATTCGGGATGACATTCCCAAACCCTGCAGTAACAGTTGGGCTGCTCTTGTCGAGTAATGAACGTCAATGCAAAATGCTATCAAAACCAACAGAGCCATTCTCATTCAACCATCATAAAGGCATCTCATCCACAGATTGCAGCAACATATAAATAAAGAGAAAAAATACCTGTTAATGGTCAAATCCCTTCGATATGCATCCTCTTCTGCGGTACCAAATCTCTGTAATACAAGTGGGTAAAAACAAAATAAAGTGAAGTTCACCGAGTAAACATGTAACACATATTGAATGCTAAGGGTTAAAAAAACAAAAAGGAAGAACGAAAAACAAAATTGTAAAAGGTGATTATTAAGCTGTTTGGGAAGACTGAAAATTGAAGCTTAGAAAGACATATCTGGCCAGATAGATGAGGTGTTTGGCATTTGTTTCCAATGCAGAAGCTCCAGTAGTCTTTGTTATCAAATAGCGTAAAAACAAGCTCCACTAGTCTCGATAATTATATGTTCCTATTAAAACAAGACTCCCCCCTTTTGTAAGACAAAGTTAACATCTTGTGAACCCTAGCTCCTCCCATGTCCATATGCTTTTTCTCACAAGCAAATTTTAGAACAATTGAGGCCAAAATAGAACTACACGTAGAAGATGCTAATTAACTTTTCACATTCAACACTACTTTCTAGTGTTGAGAGTTTAGTCTAGACTTGCCTCCATCATCAACCTCTCTATCTTACATTTTTCTGCATGTATCTAGTAGAATATTTGTACGTCATTGATATTTATTGTTTTTCTCTACATTATGATATTATTTTGAAATTTGGGAGTAAATACATATGCAGTATACAGTCTGCCTCCCCAACATCAATTCCCGCTTGGCAACCACAAGAAAAAGCCTTCGCAGTTGACACAGCTATTATATACACAACTTTATTTTAATTCCTTAATCTTCTTTTGCCAAAGAATGCCACTACCCTTTCTGTGGTCCACATTCATGATACTCAAGTAACCTAATAGAGTTGTTAAAAAAAAAGTAACCCAATAGAGGGAGGATGTCTGTTTTGCAAAATTCAGCAAACAGCTATCCATTCTAGTTTTATTAACAGTACACAAGGCCCCAACAACTATCTGGTACTGTTTCCAAAAACTTGAGAATCAAGAAGCTCCTTTTACTATGATGCCCAGTAGAAGACCAACGCATAGCTATTCTATGAACCTTTCATTAAAAGCCATAGGCGTTCAAGGAATTAGCATGCCAAGCAAAAACCTCCATTACGTAATCTTAACCTCCATGAGTCCATGACCCATATACCATTAACCTCATCAAACTTCATTCTAAAACCTAAAATAGTGCTAGTCTAAGAAAATCCTGCATCACGTGGGTATCATAGCATAAGATGATGTAATTCTGCAGCTTTGTTTTTCTGTAGTATTTTTCATCCATTACCATGACCAGGACTTTCATCAAAGTTTGATGCCTCCCTAGAAGGTTATAGAACTTTAAAAGATGATTTTGCTTCAAGTTCACGTTCTTTGAACAATACATATACTGGAGGCAATGGTTTAAGCCCTTACCAGCTTCCACAGATATTTCTTCATTAACAACAAGGAAGCACAATCAAAAGGATAAAGCTTCAACATCTATGGGTCAAATTCAAAGGTTGAAAAGTGGCTATTTTGTCTATCAATATTTTCAACACAATTCCTTCCAACCAGTCAATCAACCAGAAAAAGAAGAGAACAGGTACCACGAGTGAAATGATTCCTTCCTATCCAACAGATATCATAAAGAGGGAAGAAAACATAAGGTTGATAGAGACATTAAGTTAGACGTGAACACTATTTATGGTAATGGCCATCATGATGATTGATGGGTTTCCTTATTGAACAAATAGTTCAAAAGGTTAATTTATGTGGGATAGGATGAATGAAATTTGGAAGCTAAACACAAAAGGGCTGCAAACATAAAGTGGATCAAGGGGCACAGATATCTTCTGAGATCTGTTACAAGTAAAATAACAACTTGGTAGGGCATTAAGTGTAAAAGGATAAAATTATGTGTCATGGAAACATCTAAGATGCAAAGAATGGATCATTTCAAGAGTGAATTTTTTCTTAGTAGGGAGGGATTAGATTGTTTCGTGTCCCCAAGTGTTCCCTGTCATGTAACCGAGAGATACCAAGTATGAGACTACAATGAACCTTAAGATGTTGAGCAGTGTTTTGAAAAGCTCGCCTAGGCGAGAAGCGAGGCAAGGCGAGCTTATCTCGCCTAGGCGAGAAGCGAGGCGAGGCGAGCTTATCTCGCCTGGAGGACCCTAGGCGAAGCGAACGTGAGCGAAGCGAGAAAAAAGCGAGAAAAAGCGAAAAAGCGAATAAGAGAAAAAAGCGAAAAAAGCGAAAAAGCGAACGCTTTATTATAAAAAGCGATTCTGCTTCACTTTTTTTTTTTTTTTTTCTGATTACAGGTTAGTAGTCTCTTTTATTTTTTAATCACTAATGACTTTTTTTTTAGACTATTGCTGGTCTATTTTTTTTTTTTTTTCTAATAAACAATGTTTCGAACAAAACACATTCATTTTTTTTCCTTGTGTTGCTGAATTCATTTAGAATATTTGTGGGATGTGGGAGTTAGGCGACTACACTGCATGACAATTATGATAAAAAAATAAAGCAGGAGTATCAGAAATGGGGGTAAATAATAAATTCTTCTACAAAGAAGTGTCTCTGATATGTCTTGGTTATACTTTTCCCTTTTCTTATATATATAAAAATGGTACCAAAAAGTGGTCTATGCTTATACCATGTTTAATTATTTTAGTACATGTGAAATGTGCCTCTGTTCTGCTTTTTTTTATTCAGTATATAATTACATATGAAATTGTTTACAATTGATTCTGCTCCTGTCATGATCATTGTGCTTCTGTTTTTTTTTTAGCTCATTCTGCTTCTATTTTTTTTTTGTTGATTCTGTTGCTGCTTCGATTTTGCTGTCCTGTGTTGCTTTTGTTTTTTTTAATTGTCATTCTGCTTCTTTTTTTTTGTTGCTAATTCTGTTGTTGTCCTGATTCTGCTTCTTTTGTTGTCCTACCCTGTCAATATGAAAATGTATACAATTGTTAGTATTTGTTTGAATTTAAATGTTTAAGTTATGACTGTTATTAAGATTTGAGATATTATTAGTGTTTTTTTTAATTTAAATGTTTATGGTTTTACTTGCATTTAAATATTTAGTATATATAAAATTAGAACTTAAATTGTTTAGAAGTAATTAAACTAAAATATATATTTTTTTTAACTGTTCGCTTTGCTTCGGTAAAGCGTGTCGCTTCGCTTCTCGCTTCTCGCTTCGCTTCTCGCTTCTCGCTTCTCGCCTAGGCGTTAGGAGCCTTGGTCGCTTCGGTTCGCTTTACGCCTTAAATAACACTGATGTTGAGTACATCTTGTTCATGGTATATCGTATTTTTGCGCATTCAGACATTTTGTTCTTTTTTTGATAAATCTCATTTTGTCATATTATGGATTCTTTTGCTTAGTAGGCTATCAAGCTCACACTCTGTATTTATCCATCTATTTCTAGTTGACTTTGGAGCAAACGCAAAACATAAACCGGGATTTGCTTATTTGTTTCTCTATGCAATCTCACAATATTTTTGTATGATGGTTGTAAGTATTACTGTTGAGAGACTCATTACATTTTGAGAATAGTATTCTAGAGGTATTTAGTGCTTCAAAATATATGGAACGGGGTAAATAGTTCGTGTGATCAAGCCTCAGACTTCAGTGAATCTATAAACAAACCAAATTCAGGTGTGACAACGTGTTATTAGAGGTGGTCTCCTTCCAGGTGATTAGGCCATGCACCCGGGAGTCGTGTCATATCCTCCGTATTGCAATCAATAATCATGTGAACAATACGAGAATGTGGTGTAATCGACTGGCAACTCCTATATCACATGAAAGCGACAAATTCTGCTTTTTGTGTACAGCGCTCTTAATTCTGAAAGTTTTGAGTAATTTTGTACAAATAGAACGTTAGGTGGAATTGTGAGAAAAACAATCAGAATCAGTTTTAATTAGAGTACACAACAAAAACATTTGAGATGCAAAGAAAGGCTAATTTTGAGGATTTGAGGATATATCATTTTCTAGGGGTAAATTGTGATACAAAGGCTTAGAAAAAAAAAAAGAAGTAAAAAAATTAATTTTGTAGTGGATTAAATTTGTATTTTCAGAAGAAATGGAGAAAGAAGGATACGATAAAATGTGACTAATATTGCCTGAATGGGGGGCAATTGTTACCCATGCATGATACATGCAGTCCCTTAGTGTCTTATGTCGTGCACCTTATTGGGAAAAAATGTGAGAAAGAACAAAAAAAACCAAGACAAGAGAGGAGATGTGTGTTGCGATTAGGGTCCGATTAAAATGAAATTGCAGAGTATTGTTCCAAGTGTCATCATACCACTCTTTACTAGCTCTGAATGAGATTTATGTAGGTGGAATTCTTAAACAGTCTGCTTCCATCTTAAATTCTTTGCAAAAGTATTTCCTCGTGATTTCTTGATATTTTATTGCAATTCATGTGTTATGATTACATTAAAATTCTATGAAACTATGATTTTCGTAAGCAACATACAAAAGTAAAATGGAGAAAAGAAGTCCACCAATATTTTTCGATAAGAAACGATACTTTTATTAATTATAAAAGCTCAAAAAAAGTACAAAGGAGACGAATCAAAGATGGACAAGTAGTCCAAACCAAAGAAACATCAACAAAAAAAGATAAAATAAAATACGACACAGAAAAACCAAAACTACATATCACATGAAGCTGACCACCTCGAGATAATGCAAAAAAAGGGTATATTATCAAAATCTTTAGTGACTGATACCCAAAAGGACGCTAAGAAATAAATTCTTATCCAAAGACTTTCAACTCCCTCACACTTGCCTTTGAATATCCTCGCATTCCTTTCCAACCAAATAACTCAAACAGTAGCAAAATAGGCAAAACACCAATTGTCCTTCAACTTCGATTTCCCCCAACTCTAATGTCATCCAAGCATAACATGGAATACACATTTCACAGTGCCACCCAACACATACAGCTTTTCAATCTGCCCTAATCAGAGAAAAGCTTAAATGCTCACACACTCGAGAGATGCGGAAACCCAAAATCAAGCCAAGAAGTAAACTATGTCCCACAATGTTTTAATTTCAAATGTACCTTCAAATATTCCAGCATTCTTCTCTAACTACAAGATCCAATAAGTAGTTGAAATATGCATCTCTGTAAAAATGTGCTTTTTGCTAATACCAAATCCCCAAAAATCAATCTCAAACATTTCCCCACAAGAATGTAGTGAAACCCAACTTAACTCCACCAGAATGACAAGGCAAATAGGCAATGTAGGAAAAGATTATCAGTAGACTCCTCGCAACTCCTACACATAATTCACCACTGCAGAGACAAAGCACATTATGGTCTTCTTCTCTTAAGCAAACAAATTATATTCAGCTTCTCACCACCCAATCCAAGAGAAAACTTGTTCATTAACTGGCCCTTTAACGTAAAATTTTACTTGGTATATGCTATTGATTGTATTCTTGGTTAATTGCTTTAGGACCAATTGATATAGGAACAATTGTGGTTGCATTATATTGGATGAACTGTAGTTGTGGCCTCTAAAGTCGTATAGGTTGTTTGGTGTACCCGAGTGTCTTTTGTCATGTACTCAAGAAGGACCAAGTCTTGGGCTAGGGTGAATCTAGATATTGAGATGTTATGTATCGTCCATGCTTTACCGTGTTTACATAATTGCCATCTCTATTATGCATTTAAACAAGGATCGAAATTTCGTTTTGAAATACCGTTTCGGTCAGCTCAAAAATAGAAACGTTTTGGAAACGTTTCGGAAACGTAATAGAAACGCAGAAAAAATATGAAAACGCATAAAAACACAAATACAATCTATTAATTTATAAAGATATGCTAAATAGTTGATTAATTCAACATATTTATTGGGTTAACATCCATTTATACAAGAATAAATTTAAATTTGAGGAAAAAAAAGGCTTGACATGAGGCGAAAGTTACTTAAATTAGTTTCAAACACTTAATTTTTATGAAATAAACACATTTTTACATAATATTAAGGTCTTATAATACACATGAAATGCTAATGAGTACATACTTACATGGCTACATCCATCCCCCTGTGACGTGTCAAGCAGGCTCATACATTGGTGTACGCTTTGGGTAGCTACTTAGAGAAACTCCATATGTGACATAAATATGATGACAATAGTTACTCCAACTCATATTATTACGGTAATATTATCCAATTAATAATACTATTTTATTATAATACTAATAATGAAGGGTATCAAATTAAATTAATGGTACTTATGTATACTTAAAAATTAAATATAATTGCAGTGGATATTAAATGTAATTACAATGGGTATTAAATATAATTACATTGGGGTATTAAATGTAATTGTTAATACTTATAACCAAAAAAAAAAAAAAAAAGCAAAAGACTTGCACAGCAGTGGGCAAGGATCAAAATGTCGTGTCGACACGTCCGAAACGTCCGAAACGTTTCGGAATTTCAACACTCCGAAACGAAACAGTAGTTGAATCACAAAATTCCAGTGTTTCGGTCGAAACGGTACTGTTTCGGACCGTTTCGGTCGAAACGGTACTGTTTCGGACCGTTTCGGTCGAAACGGCATTGTTTCGAACCGTTTCGACAAAACAGTGATATATTCGGTTCATTATGAATAATTACATTTAATACCCCATTATAATTACATTTAATACCCACTGTAATTACATTTAATACTCACTATAATTATATTTAATATCCCACTATAATTACATTTAATTCCCACTGCTCTTCTGTCTTTTATAATTTTTTTGTTATAAGAATAAATAATTACACTTAATACCCTACTATAATTATATTTAATACCCATTATAATTATATTTAATACATACTGTAATTATATTTAATACCTCACTGCTGTGCAAGTTTTTTGCTTTTTTTTTTGTTATAAGTATTAACAATTACATTTAATACCCTAATGTAATTATATTTAATACCTACTGTAATTACATTTAATACCCACTGCAATTACATTTAATTTTTAAGTATACATAAGTATCATTAATTTAATTTGATACCCTTCATTATTAGTATTATAATAAAATAGTATTATTAATTGGATTATATTACCGTAATAATATGATTTGGAGTAACTATTGTCATCATATTTATGTCACATATGGAGTTTCTCTAAGTAGCTACCCAGAGCCTACACCGATGTATGAGCCTGCTCGACACTCCACAGGGGAATGGATGTAACCATGTAAGTATGTACTCATTAGCATTTCATGTGTATTATAAGACCTTAATATTATGTAAAAATGTGTTTATTTCATAAAAATTAAGTGTTTGAAACTAATTTAAGTGACTTTCACCTCAAGTCAAGCCTTTTTTTCCCTCAAATTTAAATTTATTCTTGTATAAATTGATGTTAACCTAATAAATATGTTGAATTAATAAATTATTTAGCATATCTTTATAAATTAATGGATTGCATTTGTGTTTTTATGCGTTTCCATATTTTTTCTGCG
This sequence comes from Ilex paraguariensis, assembly GCA_963454935.2. NCBI lineage: Eukaryota > Viridiplantae > Streptophyta > Magnoliopsida > Aquifoliales > Aquifoliaceae > Ilex > Ilex paraguariensis. The sequence continues at coordinate 15,867 of CAUOFW020005307.1, forward strand.
TTTCCGAAATGTTTCCGAAACGTTTCTATTTTTGAGTTGACCGAAACGGTACTTCGAAACGAAATTTTGATCCTTGGCAGTGGGGTATTAAATATAATTACAGTAGATATTAAATATAATTACAATGGGTATTAAATATAATTACAGTAGGGTATTAAGTGTAATTATTTATTCTTATAACAAAAAAATTATAAAAGACAGAAGAGCAGTGGAAATTAAATGTAATTATAGTGGGGTATTAAACATAATTATAGTGGATATTAAATGTAATTACAGTGGGTATTAAATATAATTATAGTGGTGTATTAAATATAATTATTCATAGTGAACCGAATATATCATTGTTTCGTTGAAACGGTACTGTTTCGATCGAGACGGTCCGAAACAGTGCCATTTCGACCGAAACACTGGAATTTTGTGATTCAACTACTGTTTCGTTTCGGAGTGTTGAAATTCCGAAACGTTTCGAACGTGTCGACACGACATTTTGATCCTTGCATTTAAATATTGTTAGCCTTTATAAATATCAGTCCAACCATATTGTAGATTATCCAGCTTGTTGGGCTATTAAGCTCACCCTCTCAAATTTACTTGTCGGTTACAGATTCAATTTGGACTAAAACCAGATCAGGGTATTGAAGAAATGAAGATTGCAGCTTGCGTAAATTTTTATATTAATTCATAATATTTTTATTTGTCTTCATAATGTTTGGAAGGGTGTAAAAAGTTCATTATTCGGGTTACGGTGAGTCTAGAATTCAATTGAGATTCTGGCTGTGACAAAATGCCTCTAGACTTGTTGCCAATATTCCACGTTCACTGAAGTAAAACCATAAAAGTAACTTGTCATTCGAAAGAAAACTTGTCTAGGAAGTCCTCCATGAAGATTCTTGTATGAAAAAGTTAAGGAGGGGAGAATTTAGTTGCAAGATTTCAATGGAGGGACTGCTACGAGGTAACATAACTTGTTTTACATTGACAAGCACACAGTAGCATAAGGAAAACCAAGCACTAAATCTAAGACAAAAACTGCTACAATAGGTCATACTTCCAACTAGCTTCAAAGTACAAAGAAAAAAAAAGGCTTCATCTAGGCACCATCTCATCTCACTAATGATCACAAGAATGGAACAACTTTATGTCACTAATAGATGAAGTAAGCATGTACCATTGTAGGAATACGGCTATTCTCAGTATAGTCTTCGGATCTTAAGTTGACAAAGTCAATCCATATATCAAATAGGTGCATCCTCGCTGTTTCTAAATGTTTGGATTGGTCAGGATTGCTGCAAAAGTTTTAAAAAAAAAAAAAAATAGTAACACAACAATTAACTGCACAATCTTTAAGTGGTTAGTAAAACACTAATAAAAATTTTGAGTTATGGAAATACTAGAATGGTATAAAACCCAAAATAATCAAATTCTAGAGGAAAGCATCTTTGCTGTACTGTATAATATTCTACTAAACAAGGAAATAAGGATCCACCATATAAGAACAAAGAGGCAGTGAGGAATCAAAAGTATATATAATTCAATCCCAAGAAGCTGTATAATTAATTATGATATGACCATTGTAATGGTCTCCTCATTCAGGGGTGCCCGGACCTAGACTAGGACTCAAAGTCAAGTCCTTTACCTGCCAATTTGGTCATTCTTCACCTGAAATGGCTGTCCTTGAGCTCAAAGCCAAGTCCTTTACCTGGCAGCAAAAATTTTTGTAATTGTACCATGGAATGGTCCATTTATCTAAACTTACTCGAGCCTTTCCTGAAGATCCTAGCCATCAAAGACTTCCGAATTGACTTCAATGCTACTATTGCAGAGTCTAGAGGTTAGGGTTTCACACATTGGTTGCACAAAAGACAACCTTTGTTTAAAAAATTGGATCAGTCCGACCCATTTGCTTTGAGATAATAAAGGGAGACCTACTGCATGAGCCACTAATCAGGCATACACAACTTTACACCTGTATGCAGACAGGTTATTTCTGAAAGTTAAACCCTTGATGTCCAAGTCACAATGGAACAACCTTACCACTATGCCAAAACTCATTTACTTTGAGATCTTGAACCAATATCCATTAGCCAAACCTAAACCAATCAATGAAAGCGAGAAAAAAAAGTCAGCCTAAAACCATTTGACAAAAACCACAGCGCATCCACAATTTTGAAAATAAGAAAAAACTAAACCACTACACTTCTAAACATTTCCCTTAAGCCACTGTAATTTGTAAAATTACGCAAATATCCTCAAAACTATCAGCAATTGCATATCTTGTAATTTCATAAACATTCAAAATCCTCCCTAAGAATTTTCAAAGTTACAGAACTGACTCAAAAACTTTCCTAAATTAATAGATTAGCTAATTTCCAAAAAAAAAATCATATCCCTTGTCCCATCAAGATGTTGACCAATCACACATTAATTGCCAAAGTTAAGGCACTCGATGCCGAACTAGTCTCCAAGCATTAGTGAATTCACTCCAAACATCAATCAAATCACCAAAATAAAGTGTGCAAAAGTTGTTTGTGATTTTTTGGGTTAAACTACAAATCAACAAGTGTTTGAACAAGACAAATATCAATTCATCCTCTTCATCCATTAGTCATTAACAAATGGTTGACACCCTACACTACAAGCCCCTCCACCACCACAAGCCTCAATTAGATTGCCTAATGAGCCTATATTTTTTTTTTTTTTTTTGGGGAGAGAGGAGGGGAGGAGGAAGGGGGTTTGAACCCTTGACCTTAAAAAGACAAAACTTTTACAAGGTAAGGAGTACCATTAAGAAAACAAAGCCCAATGAGCCTATATGGTCTAATATTGATGACCTAAAAATTTATCCTCTTTGTCCTATATCAATTGTTAATAATAAGCCAATTTCTATGGGTGTTTCTACAGATGAAGTAAAGCAAGTTTCTAAAGAGGTTTCGACAGAAGTGGTCGCTACTTTGTCTCCACAATTCAAAGATGTGGTTGTTACTTTTTTGCCACTAGTTACTTTGCTTCCTCTATCTCATTTGTTCTACGTAGACCAAAATGTGAATTCAAAAAAACAGAAAGTCAAGCTATAGTTTTAGCTCATGGTGATACTATCGACCAACTTTGAACATCTAGAAGCGCTTTATTATTACTCTTTGGAGATGAGTTTTTTTTTTTTAAGCAGGAGAGAAGTCAAACGTATTGAAAAGGAATTGGATAAGCACCAGAATGAATATCATGATTTTATAATTTATTCTGTATTATTTTGTGATTAGGACTTTGTGGGAATTCTATCATTTATACATTTTTAATTAGTATCTATAAAATTAGGATACTCTTGGATAGAGTTTTAGTTGGAGAGCACTTTTTGTTTTGGTTAGAGACATTATCTACAAAATAATTATATAATCCAAACTATTTTGATTAGAGAACAAATTATTAAGAACCTGGTTCTTGTTCTCTATGGAAAATTACGTGTTTATTGACCTAATCATTACTAATGTCTGGTAATATCTCTTCTTATTTCTCTACTTTTTCCCGTTCTAAAACATAAATAAACCGCTTCAAGCTTGTTATCAGGTGGCTCCGCAGAACCTAAGGCATCGGCTCGATATTTCTAAGTCACACCAAAAGTACAGTAGCCTTAGAATGATAAAACAATTAAATATCATTTGTGCATGGTATCAAAAATCCAAGAGCCTTCTTTCTCACTTAAGTCCATAATGAAGTGTTAACTTTCACTAAGAGATCGGTATAAACTTGGATTCCACGACGTCTCAAACAACAATCAGTAAGCAACCCCCCTATTGGCATTACCGACACAACAACGATGAAAAGTTAAAAAAAAAATTATTACATTGTGATAGATACCTACAAAACCACTACGTTGCCTAACTAAGGATGAACTTAAGGACAAATTCCATTTACAACCTTAAAGTTTGCCATCGGTTTCTATTTATATTTTCAATACTTCTGCCACAATAATCAAATCATCCAAGTTCTATGTGTGTTCTAATCAAGTCCATTCATCCGGGCCTATTAAAATTGTCTGATGGCAACACTTCCCATGACCCACACGAGTTTTGACCCAACAAAAAATATATCTTGCACCCTAATTGCTAAACATATCTAAACCCGCTAAAGGACAAAAACAACCATGTTGCCACACATACCTAAACCTAAAAAGATACTCAATCATGTATATATTTTCTATCTCTCCATCTCATTTTTCCCTCTCTTAGAGTTGCCGCCATCCTCCATATTTTTGTCCCTTCCTCCCAGCTTCTGGCTAGTGACACCATCACAATTCCCCAACACCACTATAGACTCCTTTCCCACATCAACTATTCCCACACTTGCACAACCCCAATCTAATCTCAACAATCCCCCGCCCAACTAGAGCCCCCTCCTTTCTCTGCCAAATCAAATGTCCCGTATCTACCTCCTTAATAACTCTCACACTATTGTTGGAATGTTGTAACTTGTAATTTATAATCCTAATTGTGGAGATTAATCTACATTGGCAAACGTGATGATTGAATTAGCTGCTAACAACGGTGATTTTGCTAGCTGACTAGGGAACTAGCATTTAATGGTGTGAGGTGATGATAGTGAAGATCCATGCAAGTAGGGATGGCAATGGGTTGACCAAGGACATTTGTTGCCACAAAGATTTTGGCAAGTCCTTTAGGTTTAATTTTTTCTGTTGGCGTCAAAGGTGGATAGTAGCTCAGAATTATAGTCATTAGTGATGACGATGGTGAGTGGTCATGCGCGGTGGTCAATGATGATGGTCATTGTAGCCAGTATTGTGAAAATCACGACTAAGCCCAAAGTGAACGGATGCCAAGGTGCATGAGGCCCAAGCCTAGGTCAATGCCCAAAAAGCATGACTCGTGTTTTTTCCTCTTCAATGATATGATTTAGAGTTGTATCCTCCGATATCACCTTCTCTCTCTCTACAGTCCTCTTTCTCTCTCCTTTTTTCTTTCCTTTTCGTGAAAAAAGCCCCTTAGTTACTAAAATCACCCTCTATTTTTCGTTAGTTTAATTGGCCCCTATTCAAACTCTACCACCTCTTCTTCTTTTCCTACTCTGTTTGGGAATCTTTCTATAGCCTTTTAATGAAAATCTAACGCTTAACTTGGTGAAAGACGCTCATAATTTAGAGATTAGTTTTATTTTGCAAGCAATTGTTGAAATCTAATGTAACTTGCCAATATTTTAAGTTAAACATTAATCAATTATCCTAGGAATCTCTCTGTAGTTTACCCTATGCTGCTAAAATCAGCTGAGAAGGTCGTATCTGCCATATTTTCCTGAAATTAGCTTTCATTCCATAGAATATTGCTGCTATTACAATTGAGATAAGTTCTACTTTGCCTAAATTTTTGTGAAACTTGTTGCATTCAGTTGTATTTGTGGTACATGTATAATTTTTGCATGTTATCTGCAATGTTCAGCTTGATTCAGTGATGCTTGCACTTCACCCTGCACTTGAGGCTCAAGAAACCTTGGCACCTTGAGGCTTTTTTTCCATTATATAAGGCTAGTCATAGTAATTTTGGCTACGGATAGTCTCCAGCGACATGGTGTTGACATAAGATGTAAGAGAGAGAGAGACAGTAGGAGGGAAGACCTAGACTACGATAGAGAGGAGGAAGATATGGGATAGGGTGGCAGAGGGATGTTTAAAAGAGAAATTATTAATATATGCAAAGTGATAGATATGCCCTTGCTTTTAAGTCAAGTGCTTCATTACCATCCAAATTCCTAAGTGTAGTGGACCACTAGCCAAATTTTTGAGGATTTGGTTGTTGCATTTTAAAGATCAGCACCAAATAGAAACTAAGAATAAACTACAACGGTATACAATGTAACCTGTTGAAACCATAACATTAAGCCCAATCTTCTGTAGGATAGAAAATCCACTTTAGAACCCATTAAAGTAACAAGGATGGGAGGAATTGACAAGCATTCCAACCTTTAAGAATGAGTGTGACGATAATTTGTTCAAGCTCATTCAAATGGCAAAAATATAAGAGGCCATAATTCCTATCCTTTCCATTGCAATATTTGTGTCCTGGCTTTTGTCCCAAAAGCTTTATTCTTTTTCACAAAAAAGCACCAAACCAAAACCAATGTTTCATGCCTCCAAAGAATGCCTACTTCAAGTCCCCCAAACTTCATAAAGGATGTTTCCACTTGAGAGGATACACAAAAGGGGCTCACCAACTACTAATATTCCTAATGAAAAGGCTATGCAAGAGAGTAGTTGGGGATCTCTTAAGGAAGAGAGAGACAATTGTACAAAAATGCTATCTCCGTTACAAATAGCAAATGTGCAAGGAAAGCAAGTTTTCCTATGTGTTCTTTCTTAAAGCATCACAAACGTAATAAACTTCCTCCCAAAAAAAATATATCAATCAAACAAAAGTCTTGACCATTTGGGGACCTATGAAAGCAAGGAGAGGAGTCATGATGAAAATTGAACCAAAAAGAAAGAGAGAAGGCACAATGAAAGGAAGACATCACTGATGTAATTATGCAGAGAAGATAGCTTAAGGTTATAAAAAATTAGATTCCAGAAATCAAGGAAAAAATTGTGGTTAGAAGAGAATAGTGGCCCTAAAATTTTGACAATAGGTTAAGGCAAGAACTCATGACCCTGACACAACGCAATATCCTCCCTAGAGAGGATGATGAATCCATCGCCCAAAAAACTACCTGTAATGATGAAGCAGCTTGTTTCTCATCACTTTGATGAAGTTCCATAACAATTAAATTTGGAGCTGCCATCAAAATTTCCTTCTTTCTTCTTTTTAACTTTCATATTATGGCAATGATGATATCCTACCACTTTTCATAGACACGGGTTGCATCGTTTCAAATACTCTATCCCCACCAGGTTTGCTCCTCATGTTGTGATACGTTCACCAATAACCTTAAGCGAGGATAACCATTTTTTAATTCCCAACTCTGAACCTCTCCATTATCTCGGCAAATGGAGTTTGTGTAAACCCAAAGCCTGTCCACCCAAATTAAGTCTTAGAGTGCATCTATTACTAATGTTTCTTTGTTGCTAATGCTGAAAAACTTCCAATTTTCATATGTTTATTTGGCTTGAACATCATTAGTAAGTTCCCTTGGCAATGGATTAGCCAGCCAGATGGTCACTTTTCTGTCTAATCAAAGATAGGAGAGGCGAGAGTCAGCCTAGAATCCATTTCACTAATTTGTCATTTCTCTTGTATAGTCTTTATGATGCTAATCTAGAATCTTCCTTCTTGCGGTTGCAATTGCATTATGATTTTAGTGTGAATTCTTTAGTAGTGAAACACATTACGATTGAAGTATGAGTTCTTTAGTAGTGAAACACAATTTCAACATTCAAGTATTGACAACTTTCCCTACATAAAGTACTTCTTTGAGTAAGAAGATTCCCTAAAATTGTGCTAAGGCAGTAAGTCGTTGAGCGAATATGTTCCCTCAATAGAAATGAATGATTGATTGTTAAATGCTCAATGTCTTCTAAATGATATCCTTGTCATCAGAGAACAATTTACATGTCTTATTTTTATTCATTGTTCTTCTAAGATGTTTGTTGGCATTTAATGATGTCCATTGAGAGACGTTTTATCTCCCTTTCTTTTTACTTTACTCTAATTGCTAATGGCTTTAGTAGATTAGTCAAGAGAGCAAAGAGATGTAATTTTGTGGAAGGATTTATAGTGGGAAGGGATTGGAAAACAGACTCACATTTGAAATTTGTTGATGATACAATATTCTTTTATGAGAGAGATGAGCAAATAATTTTAAATTTATAGAATATTGTGTAGGTGTTTAGCATTATGTCAAGACTCAGGACTGAAGTTGAATATGAATAAAAATCTGCTTGTAGGTATAAATTCAAACCTGGATAAAATTAGTATAGTTGCACATGGGTTTTGGAGTGTAAAGTAGAGGCTTAGCTTCTTAAGTACATAAGTTTACCCTTGGGTGGGAATCCATTAACACTATCTTTTTCGGATCTAATGGTGGAGAGAGTGGGAAAAAGATTAAATAGTTGCAAGGATCAAAATATCATTTCAAAACGGTTGAAACGTCTGAAACATTTCCGTTTTCAAGGAGACCGAAACGAAACAGTGATGAAATCGAAATTCTGATATTTCAAGGAATTCCATAATGTTTTTAAATGTATTATAATATTTCAATACATTTGCACAATTGTTTTAGAATGTTTCAAGGTATTTCAAAATATTTTGATATATTTCCATCAATGTTTTAAAAAAATAATTCTTAAATTTTTTATTTTTTTCATTATGTTTTCGAAACATTTTTGAAACACGTCGAAATGTTTCCGTTTCCTAGGTGACCGAAACAATACACCGAAACGATAGTTTGACCCTTGGATAGTTGGAAAAGAAATTTTTATTTCTAGGGGGAGGTTAACATTGGTGCAATTAGTATTAGCTAGTATTCTCACATATTTTTTATCCTTATTTAGGCTGTCAAGCAAGGTTGCCATGGAGATGGAAAAAATGATGACGGACTTTTTGTAGAAAGGAAGTGGTGAATGGAGGAAGGATCACTTGATTGGTTGGCAAGTGGTTTCTAGACATAGGGATAAAGGTGATATTTCAATTGATAATTTGATGGCAAGAAATATTTCTTTAGTGGGTAAGTGGCTTTGGTGATTTCCTTTGGAACAAAATGCTCAGTGGCATTTAGTTACGAAGAATAAATATGGATTACAAGCTAATGGATGAGACACTAATAAGGTTAAAAGGGAAAGTTTCCGAAGCCATGGAAATCCATATCCCAGGGAATGACGAGGTTACCTAAAAGGTTATGTTAGTAGTGAGGAATGTAACGAGAATTCGATTTTGGGAGTAAATATGGGTGGGAAAGCCATCTTTTTCCTACTTGTTTTCACGTCTCTATCATTTATCTTCCTACCTGGGTGCAACCATTAATTTTATGATTGGATTTATAATCCACCGTATTCTTGGGATTTTGGTTTTCGTAAGAATTTTGGTGATAGGAATATAAGTGATGTGTTATCACTGTTGAATATTCTTAATAATTCTTTGTTGTGGTAAGTGTCATGCGATAAAAGAAGGTTAGCCCTTGAGTATTCAGGTGGTTTTTCTTATAAATCCTTTTATGATTCTCTCTTTGATGATTCTTTGCGCCCTTCTGATGATTTGGAAAGTTAAAGTGCCAACTAAAGTGCAAGTTTTTTCAAGGACTTGCACATGGTAAGATAATGATATGCTTCATAAGGGAAAGCCTCATTCTTATCTTTGTCTGCATGCAGTGGAGTCATGTGTGCAGGGGATTATGAAAGCATTGATCATTCTTTTCTACATTACCCTATTGCGTTATCATTATGGTACAAGTTATTTGCATTGGTGGGTTTGAATTGGGTGATTCTCGTTTCAGTTACATCTTTACTCATTGAAGAATTGATAGATCTTGGGATAAATGCTAAAGGAACGACACATTGGAACTGCGTCATGTTTGCTAGTTTGTGGGTTATTTGAAAGGAAAGAAATGTAAGAGTCTTTGAATACAGAGTTGAGTGCTTGGATGGTTTATCAGATCATATTTATTTCTTGGCATCATTTTGCTTTGGTTACTAAGGATTTCAAAGCAATTCATCTCCTTGCAATTTTGATGGGATGGCGAGCTTCATGTGATACATGGGTTGTTTTATGTATTTAATTATATTGATTATGATTTCCTTTGATTGGATGGATTTCTTATCCAACCATTATGATATACATTAAATTATATTAGTAGAAGTTTTCATTTCCTATCAAAAATGTCCATTGAAAGCAAATCACAAGTCTTGACATCTGATGAGACACTAACATCAAAAATAAATTAAAGGGAATGCTCTCGGATTTTTGCCTTACTTTCATGCCGATTGAGTCCAAGCATTCCTCCTTAGAAGTATGCAAAAGTAAACACACGAGTTTTCTTTGGCATTAGTTTGCACCATCACTAACTCTCATCAACAATAGATCAAAAGGCATTGTAGAAGACAAGTTACATTATAGAGGATAATTGACCACGATTACGAAGTGAAATGTATCAAATTGTCTACTGTTAAGTTCTGGGGCAAATAAACAAAACCAACAAGATTCCCAAAAAATTTGTGTTGTTGAGATATTTAATAGCATGAAGCTATTTTTGCTTGAAGTATAACTACTTTAATTTCCTCACCTGCTTATTAGTCCTTCCAGAACCAAATCTTACAAGGCAATATTCTTCTAAAGTATCCAAATTAGTTGTACAAGGCTTAGGAAAATAACCGAAAGACTCGATAATATTAGCTAATGAATTTCCTCGTATTATAAGTACAATCTTGATTTGAGTATGTCCCACAGCGCTATGAATAGCAACAAACCCCCCAAAAAAGACATTATATTCTAATAATCTCCATAGCAATTTTCCAACCAAAACATTATTTGCAGCAATTGCATTACCCAAAGCAAGTCCAAGTGGCAAAAATGATAAAAATAAAAAAACAAAACATTCGTTATGCGATCCTTCATCTACTCAACCTCCCACATCAGGGTGTTTTTCGTTTCACCCTTTATTTCCCACTAGACCAAAAACCTACTTGAAAAAAAAATAGTTGGATATACTTGTAGGCTTGTAGCTACAACTAAATAAGTGAAAGTGTGAAACAATCAAAAATTAGCCCCTTCAACCTAGATAGCCTTTTTCCCACCTCAGTTTACCGTCTCTAATCTCAAGAGTTGTCAGAAATCTCATTTATCTTTAATCATAATCTGCAGCTTTCTAAAGTCAAAACCAAATGGAATCCACACACAAGCTACTCAGTACTGTGTGGGTAACCCAACAAACAAAATATGAAATCAACGTGCATATAAATTCATAACTATCCACTTCGTTGATAATCTTATATTATTTTGTTGCAATGCAAAAGAGAGGAATAAGGTGTGTACCATTGGATGACGCCAATTCCATGTGTTTCTTCTCCATTAGACGACAAGTACCCATTGACTTTTTCACAAAATTCTCTTCCCAACATGTTGTCGAGAGCAATATCAATATCATCACTATCTTTGCCTAGAAGCTGCAGTAAAAATAATTAACAAAAGATATACAGTAACCCAAAAACATAAAAAAGAGAATCTGGACTAATTAAGTGCAATATAAAAAAAATTCCAAAGTATAGATCAAATGTATTCAGCATTTTTGCTTATAGATGTGCATTTATATGCACATACATCTATTTAAACTGACTTCAAAAAGAAAATTCACTGGCAGCGTTGGTGTTGGCGTCAAGAAATGAAGTCCATAAATTTAAAACTGGAGAAAATTAATTTAAACTCTTATAATCACAATTCTAATGCCAAGGACTTAACTCAGCACAATTCCATCAGCCAAAAGCACTCCAAAGATAAATTTGGCAACTTGAAATCCAAAAAAAAATAGCATTGCAAGGAATTGATCACTCATAAGGAGGGACGTTCAAAACAATCTGAAACTTCCACATCCCTATTTCGCTCTATACACTCGGAAGCATCTCGCATGAAGTTTTACTAGAAAACACATACTTCAATCCAAACAAACAGAACATACACAAAATTTACCATACATACAACAAAAAGAAAACACAAATTTTCAGAGAAAACAAACAGATAGTGATAGAAGATGGACCTTATCACGAACCCAACCACCGGCGACACGGAGTTGAGTCTGGAGATTAAAATGCCGTAGAACCTGAAGAAGTCGGTCGAATATCTGCCTCTCCTTGTCTGTCAAATCGA
>CAUOFW020005308.1:0-27653 GCA_963454935.2 Ilex paraguariensis
ACATCAAATGCGTTGATTAAATTGTAGAAATAGAATCATGAAACTTTCATTTGAAACATGACCTGGAATTAAATATTTTTAACAGTGCAAAACAACCTAGAGAAAAAGATGAAGTGCATGAAATAAATTGTGTTGAGTCATTAACACAGTTTTTTTGAGGAAGTTTTTCTGGAAAAATAATTATATACATTAGAATCTATATTTGATAATGAATCTAAAAATATTGAAAAACTAGAATGTGAAAGTCTGGTACCTAAAACTATAGAATCCAATGTCAAAATCTTTAAACCAGATTTAAAACCACTTCCAACCAATCTGAAATATGTTTTCTTGAAAAGATGAAGTTCATTCGGTAATCATATAATCGAATTATCTAAAAAGTCAAGAAAAAGAATTAACAAGAATATTGAAAAATCATCAAAACTGTTCTTGGATGGACAACAACATATATAAAAAGTATAAAACCCACTTCTGTGTACTCATTGTATGTATTTAGATAAAAATGCAAAGAAGATTAAATCCCCACCTGGAAGATGGTAACTTAAAATATTAGATGCAAATATTATCTATCCATATTGATAGTAAATGGGTTAGTCCGTGCACAAGTAGTTCACCCAAAAAAAAGTCTGTGTTTAACTAAATACAAAATAAAGAAAATGAATTAGTTCCAATGCGTACAGTTACATGTGTCGGAGTGTTATGTATTGAATAAGTCATAAGCTAATTCGTTCGCAAACTTTGAATTGCCTTTTCTGATCAGTGTTGAAAGAATAGGCTGGTCATGCTTCAGATTGTTGTGACACCCCAAAATCCGGGGGTCCGTTGATTACCCATCAACCCGCGGAATACCCGTAAATACCGAGTGACTCGATATCACACCGTTATGTCCCATTTACCGAGGTCCATAACTTAACAAAATTTGGGCAGAGTCTCCTTTGTACAGGGAACTCTACCCAATACCCAACCTGTGCAACATAACTCACATGACCCATCTGAGGCCCAATATAAACAATGACCGCACCGGGTCCATTTATAAGTAAACATTGACCACACCGGGTCCAATTATCCATATTTATAGCAAAACATGCAAGGTTACTTTAACATTAGTGCATATATGTAATAGTTATCATTTAAATCCACCAAGGTCTAATAAGCCTCAATATACCTCAATTAGTGTCCATTTGTATCCTTGGAACTAGAGAAATCCAAGTCCATTGGTGTTCTTTAAATCAAAGAAATCCAAGCCTGGAAGCTTAGTGCATAGTTTGAAAAATTTCGGTTTTAGAGTCACCGTTCGAACAGCACTATTCACATTCGAACGTCCCTTGGTTTTGAAAAATAGGTAGCTCCCAGTACATTTGGTTCTCTGCTGGTTTTGCTGTTCAAAACTCGCACCATTCGAACGTCACTTTACGTTCGAACAGAAAATGCAGTTTCTGTTCTGCTGCAACTTCCAGTGCGGTTTTGACCTGTTTAGAAGTGGAATTGAGAAAATTTCATAAAAACACTTTTGTAGCCCTAGGTGTCTACTACCTACTGTAAAAATTTCAGATCATTTGGACGTCACAATAAAAAGTTATGGCTCAAACACTAAGCAGTGTCTGAAATTTCTGTGTATGATTTCAACACCCAAATCAATCCAAGGTTATCCAAAACTTATACAACATCTATTTGATACCAAATATAGTCAATACAAGTTCTAATACAACTATTTCCATACTTTTACATGCCAAAATGGAAATTAACCAAAAGTTTTACAAAAACTAAATTCAAAAGCCACAACCCGGCTTTTCTTCAACCAAGAGCCCCCGAATGAGAGCCATCCACCGGAACGTGTCCCGTACCTGAAATTGTTTCCCGTATAGGGTGAGCACAACGCCCAATAGAGATAAACCTATAGAGGTTACTCTTCCCCTAGATGCACATGCTCATGTAATCATCACACAAACATACAACCAAGCATTTCTCACACTTATGCATCCTATGATGGAATGCAACAATGCTATGCCATGGAATGAAGTGACACTCACCCATGCAACTTTATTCCGAGCTCTCTCCGGCTCCCCAACACATGCAAGTGTCAATTTAGTCGAAACCACCATTTATGTTACACACAATGGCGTTAATCACTCTAGGGTCTTGTATAGGGGTGGATGTTCATGGACTTACACCAAGGGCCTCCAACCCACACGAAATTTACGGACTTCGACCGAGGGTTCCGAATACACCCACACACTTTATGGGCCGAGCCAAGGGAGTGCGTAGCCCAATCACCGGGTCTTGCACCCGAGAGGTCGTCATGCCTCTTCTTGCTACCCCAACCAATTCATCATGCAACCAAGCGGCTTAGCTAAGTCCTCGACCCAACTCTCCCAAGCCTTCCGTCAATCACCAAGTGTGGTATTGACGTCAAACATGCACTCACTCATGTAATGAGACACTTCCGTGCAAATGCAATGTGATGTTCCATTGCACACAAAATAATGCTCAATATGCTTATGACAAACATATAAACATTTTCATACATCAATGCAATTGTATCATAAGTATATAACTACCATATCTCATTATGCTCAATATATCATTTCATGCATATGTCAATAACACTCTTCATCCAAAAACCATATCCTAAGCATATGATTTCACAATCACCCAAGCATGTTATAACATAGCATCATGCAAGTAACACACTCAATTTCACTAGGGCATTTTATCAAACATCTTATAGTCATTCAAGTCATGTATTCACATAACACATTCCAAGGCATAGTTTATAAAACACATAGCATGCCTTAAGTTTTCACCAAGTTACAAAATAATCACATGGAACCTCCATATACCAAATTCAAGCTAGAAGCTAGCCTAAGCTATTCCTATGCTAATTTTTTTCACTTTCATACCCATAGACATATATGTATAACAATACATATGCATATACATAATTTTCACCCTTAGTCTAGCAACACCTAAGGTAAGAATAATCCAAAGTAGGAATAACCCCTACCTCTTAGGAGTGTAGAAAACCCTAAAACACCAAAACCAACCCAAAAGCTTTGATCTCCAAAAATTCTTCCTTTGATTATTCGGTGAAATCACTTCCTTTTGGTACGTAGACGTAGCCCTTGACGAGGAGAACGATCTTTGTTCTTGGTCCAAGCGGATTTGAGCACTAGAATTATGTAGATCATAGAGAGAAGTTGAAGCTTTCCCTCTCCTTTCCTCTCTTTTCTATCGGCTGAAGAGGATGCTGAACAATGGGGGAAAAATCTGATTTTTCCCCTATTTATACTTTAGAACACTTGGCCCACAATTGGCCACATGTCCATTTTTAATTCCGGGTCCGTTTTTGTCCCGAACAATTAATCTCGCCCCGGTTTAAATCTAAAATATTTTATTTCAATTTATCTTATTTTATTGCCCAAAATTTAAAATTTTATAAAAAAATTCGTGTACAGGGTCACCCGAAGCCCGATCGCTCCGTAAAACGTGAAAAATTTGACTATCTCAGAATTCGACGAAAATTGACGTGGTAACTCGATTTCGCGAGACGAATCCAACGGTGAGGTCCGTTTTGTCATCCGAGTTACAAAAAATTTCAGATTTACAACCCGAATCATGGTGACAATTTACCATTTTACCCTTTATTCATAAAAGTTTAAATCTACCGGATTTTACATTCTCCCCCCCTTAGAAGAATTTCGTCCCCGAAATTCTCACACACATGCACACTTAGACACATGCATATGCAATAAGTAACCTCATACTTAAAATTTTAAACATGTACCTCCATCCTCGAACAAAAATGGGTAATTGGTACGGATGGTGTCCTCACGCTCCCATGTCGCCTCCTCCACTCCTCGGTGCTGCCACAGCACCTTTACTAGCCTTACAGTCTTGCCCCGCAAAACCTGCTCCCTGCTATCCATGATGCGCACCGGTCCCTCCTCAAAGGTCCCATCCACATCAACAACAAGCTCGCCCCAATCTACCACATGAGTCGGATCTGGGATATACTTCCGGAGCATAGAGACATGGAATACCGCGTGAACACCCGATAGATTTGGCGGTAACGCCAACCGATAAGCAACTGCACCCACCCTCTCGAGTACTTCGAAGGGCCCAATGTACCTTGGCGACAGCTTTCCCCGCTTGCCGAACCTGACCACTCCTCTCGTAGGCATCACCTTCAAGAAGACATGATCTCCCACCTCAAACTCTAGAGGTCGTCGCCGTCTGTCAGCGTAGCTCTTTTGCCGGCTCTGAGCCGTGAGAAGACGCTTCCGTATCAAGCCCACCTTCTCTGAGGTGTCTCTAACCAAGTCCGGACCCGTAACAAGTCTCTCTCCAACTTCTGTCCAACAAATCGGAGATCGACATGGCCTCCCATATAGTGCCTCATAGGGTGCCATCTGTATACTCGCCTGATAACTATTGTTATAGGCGAACTCTACCAAGGGTAAATGATCTTCCCAGCTACCCTTAAGATCTAGGACACATGCCCGTAACATGTCTTCTAATGTCTGAATGGTTCTCTCAGACTGACCGTCCGTCTGGGGATGAAAAGCAGTGCTCATCATCAGTTGTGTCCCCATGGCTCGTTGAAAACTCTCCCAAAAATGAGCCGTAAACCTGGGATCCCGATCCGATACTATAGATACGGGTACCCCATGCAACCGGACAATCTCCCGTATATATAACCTACAAAATTCCTCCAGTGTGAAGGTCATCCGTACGGCCAAAAGGTGTGCCGACTTAGTAAGCCGGTCCACTATCACCCATACCGCGTCATGTCCCCGTGATGTCCGTGGCAAGTGAGTCACAAAATCCATCGTAACATGTTCCCACTTCCACTCAGCTACCTCCAATGGCTGGAGTAACCCTGCTGGTCTCTGGTGTTCAGCCTTCACTTGCTGACACGTGAGACATCTACTAACAAAATTACCAACTTGCCGCTTCATCCCATTCCAATAATACTGGCGACGAAGATCATGATACATCTTTGTGCCCCCTGGATGAACCGCAAAACGGGAGCAATGAAACTCCCTAAGGATCTCCTCTTTCAGATCCGCCAACTGAGGAACCGCAACCCTTCCTCGATACCGAAGACTACCATCCGAGTGAATGGCCCAGCCCTCGTCACCTGTACCTGCCTGTACACGGTCCCGGATAGACAATAGCTCTGTGTCCTGACTCTGGGACTCAATAACCCTGCTCAGTAGGGAAGGCGTAGCTATCAAACTCCCCAAAATACCCTGAGCCTGACCCATATAACATAGCCCGAACTGTCCCACAGTCTCGAGCATCTGCCACTCTCGGGAAGCCACTCTAGCCAGGATTCCCCGTGGTTTCCGACTGAGTGCATCAGCCACCACATTTGCCTTACCGGGATGGTAATGCAAGGTGAAGTCATAATCCTCCAGAAACTCCATCCACCTGCGTTGCCTCATGTTGAGGTCCCGCTGTGTAAAGATGTACTTCAAACTTTTGTGATCTGAAAATACCTCGAACTGCTCACCGTATAGATAATGGCGCCAAGCCTTCAAGGCAAAGACAATGGCTGCCAACTCCATATCATGTGTGGGGTAACTCTGCTCGTGGTTCTTTAACTGCCGAGAACCATAAGCTACCACTCTCCCGGACTGCATCAAGACGCATCCAAGTCCGTCCTTGGAGGCATCACAGTATACCGTATACTTCTGTCCCCTTTCCGGAACTATCAGAATAGGAGCTGATGTAAGCCTCCTCTTCAACTCTTGGAATGCCTTCTCACAAGCGTCATTCCACTCAAACTTGACCTCTTTTCGGGTCAACTTGGTCATAGGAGCAGCTAGTCGAGAGAAGTCCTCAATGAACCTCCGATAGTACCCTGCCAATCCCAAGAAACTGCGTATCTCGAAGACTGACTTCGGCCTCTCCCAATTCATAACTGCCTCAACCTTCTCCGGGTCCACAGATACACCCGAAGCCGACACCACGTGTCCCAAAAATTTCACCTCCGTAAGCCAAAATTCACACTTGCTGAATTTAGCGTACAACTGATGGTCTCTCAAGGTCTGGAGAACAATCCTCAAGTGACCCTCATGCTCCTCCTCAGACTTGGAGTAGATCAGGATGTCGTCCACAAAAACCACAACAAACTGATCCAAATAGGGTTGAAAAACCCTATGCATGAGATCCATAAATGCCGCCGGGGCATTCGTCAATCCGAATGGCATCACTGTGAACTCGAAATGCCCATATCGCGTTCTGAACGCCGTCTTAGGGATATCTGCCTCCCTAACCCTCAACTGATGGTAACCGGTGCGAAGATCTATCTTGGAGTATACCCTTGCCCCTCTCAGCTGATCAAACAAGTCATCAATTCTCGGCAAAGGGTACCTATTCTTGATAGTAACCCGATTTAACTGCCGATAATCTACACACAATCGAAGGGTCTTGTCCTTCTTCTTTGCAAATAACACCGGAGCGCCCCAAGGTGAGGTACTCGGTCTAATGAACCCCTTGTCCAACAATTCCTGCAATTGGACCTTGAGTTCTTGCAACTCGGCAGGCGCCATCCTATGCGGAGTCATGGAGATAGGCGATGTACCCGAATGTAATTCGATACTGAAGTCCATATCCCGATGGGGAGGTAATCCCGGTAGTTCATCCGGAAATACATCCTCGTACTCACATACCACCCGAGGTAGACCCAACTCCTGTCTCACCTCATCCTCCAAAGTAAGGCTCGCAAGCCATCCCATCAACTGTCCGTGCCATCGTGAGTCATACACGGCTTGGGGTAAAGCATCGTGCTTTTCCCCTTGGAACTTGAAACAAATACCATCAGGCGTATACGCCGTGACCCTCTTCCTATCACAATCAATGACAACCCGATGTGCTGCCAACCAATCCATCCCGAGGATCACATCAAACTCCGACATGTCCATGACCCTAAGGTCTACAGTGAGTAGAATCCCCGAGATCTCTAATTCACAGTCCCGACATATCTGATCAACTCTCACCCTAGCTCCTAGGGGAGAACTCACATGTACCGGTTCCTCTAAGGTCTCAACCTCTAAGCCCAAATCTTTCACACAAGATGCAGCAATAAAAGAATGAGATGCACCAGAGTCAAATAATACCCTTGCCCATAAGCGAGAGAGTAGAAATGTACCCTGTATTACCGACGGATCTGTCGACTCAGTCTGTGGCACCATGGCATAAACACGCCCTTGGGTTCCCGATGTCCCGGCTTGTGAGCCTCGACCTCGACCCATGCCCTGGCCTATCTGGCCTGTTTGTGAAGTCCCTGCTCGTGAAGTAGTAGGCACTTGTGCAGCACCCTGAGATTGGTACTGACTCCTTTGACCCATAGTGGGGTAAGGAGGAACACTCTGTATCTGCGACTGGCCCACAGAAGGCTGGGATTGGGATGTCCCATAGCTCTGGGATCCCTGCCGTTGAGGACACTCCTTTCTGATGTGACCCGGCTGGTGACAAAAATAGCAAGTCTTCTGACCCGTCTGGAAGGTGGTCCTGAAGTTTCCCCCACCTTGAGAGAATCGGCCCTGGCCTTGGCCTTGATAGCCGCGGCTCTGCCCCTGAGACCCTTGTGGAATAGAAGTCCTTTGCCTCTTTCCTGCACCTGAAGAAGATGATTGACCCTCCTTCCTTTTGTCCTTAACACCCGCTTCCCGGATGTTGCGCGCGTCCTCCACCTCTCTCTCGATAGTCATTGCAGTCTTGACCATCAAATCAAGGTCTTGCAGGAGAAGTCCCACAATCTTGCCTCGAATAGACAACTTCAGTCCATCCTCAAACTTCTGTACTTTGGCCCTGTCTGAGGCCACATAATCATCAGCAAAACGGGCCAACTCAGTGAATTTGGCCACGTATTCTAGCACACTCATAGTCCCCTGCTTCAATTCTAGGAACTCCTTGGCCTTAGCGTGTCGAGCGGTCGCCGGGAAATACTTTCCCATAAAGAGTTCCTTGAACTCTACCCAAGTCATTATCTCCAAGTTCTTTGAGGTCTTGACCCAATCCCACCATAGCTGGGACTCTCCCTCCAGCTGAAAAGTTGCCAAAGTTATCTTGGTGGCATCGGAAGTGATCTCCATAGCACTCAAGATCTTCTCCACTTGTCGAATCCAACGATCGGCTACCATTGGATCCGCCCCTCCCAAAAAGACCGGAGGATTATGGGCTTTGAACCTCTGGAGGTTACTCGAGCCTCCGTGTCCCATATTTGCACCAGTCTGTGCAATGGTAGCGGCTGTAGCACTAGCCTGTGCAATCGTCGCCGCTGCCTCACCAATAGCCTCTACAAAGGCTTGGTGATCAAAGGCCGGAAGTGGTTGGTTGTTGTTTCGGCCACCGCCTCGGCCTCGGCCACGTCCTCTTCCTCTTCCTCTATTTTCCATCTACACACACATAAGATAGCAATAGATCAGTTACTTAATATCCCAAGTTAGGCATCAAGTATTTAAACTTGACGATTTTTTTTTCCTCCTTGTTTTACTAGTAGTGCGTGTGCCACCTACTAGTAAACATTTACACATTAAAACATAATCTTGAGTTTTCTAACCCTAGTGTTTCTCCTTTCCATATACATTCTACCATGCATATAATTCACATAACAAGTAGCACATAGCATATAGTAAGTAGAGAACTTAACATGAAATGCATATGGAATGTAATGGTCTAGACCCATGCCCAACCAAGCCCTAGGTAATTCGCATACCTAGGCTCTGATACCAAACTGTGACACCCCAAAATCCGGGGGTCCGTTGATTACCCATCAACCCGCGGAATACCCGTAAATACCGAGTGACTCGATATCACACCGTTATGTCCCATTTACCGAGGTCCATAACTTAACAAAATTTGGGCAGAGTCTCCTTTGTACAGGGAACTCTACCCAATACCCAACCTGTGCAACATAACTCACATGACCCATCTGAGGCCCAATATAAACAATGACCGCACCGGGTCCATTTATAAGTAAACATTGACCACACCGGGTCCAATTATCCATATTTATAGCAAAACATGCAAGGTTACTTTAACATTAGTGCATATATGTAATAGTTATCATTTAAATCCACCAAGGTCTAATAAGCCTCAATATACCTCAATTAGTGTCCATTTGTATCCTTGGAACTAGAGAAATCCAAGTCCATTGGTGTTCTTTAAATCAAAGAAATCCAAGCCTGGAAGCTTAGTGCATAGTTTGAAAAATTTCGGTTTTAGAGTCACCGTTCGAACAGCACTATTCACATTCGAACGTCCCTTGGTTTTGAAAAATAGGTAGCTCCCAGTACATTTGGTTCTCTGCTGGTTTTGCTGTTCAAAACTCGCACCATTCGAACGTCACTTTACGTTCGAACAGAAAATGCAGTTTCTGTTCTGCTGCAACTTCCAGTGCGGTTTTGACCTGTTTAGAAGTGGAATTGAGAAAATTTCATAAAAACACTTTTGTAGCCCTAGGTGTCTACTACCTACTGTAAAAATTTCAGATCATTTGGACGTCACAATAAAAAGTTATGGCTCAAACACTAAGCAGTGTCTGAAATTTCTGTGTATGATTTCAACCCCAAATCAATCCAAGGTTATCCAAAACTTATACAACATCTATTTGATACCAAATATAGTCAATACAAGTTCTAATACAACTATTTCCATACTTTTACATGCCAAAATGGAAATTAACCAAAAGTTTTACAAAAACTAAATTCAAAAGCCACAACCCGGCTTTTCTTCAACCAAGAGCCCCCGAATGAGAGCCATCCACCGGAACGTGTCCCGTACCTGAAATTGTTTCCCGTATAGGGTGAGCACAACGCCCAATAGAGATAAACCTATAGAGGTTACTCTTCCCCTAGATGCACATGCTCATGTAATCATCACACAAACATACAACCAAGCATTTCTCACACTTATGCATCCTATGATGGAATGCAACAATGCTATGCCATGGAATGAAGTGACACTCACCCATGCAACTTTATTCCGAGCTCTCTCCGGCTCCCCAACACATGCAAGTGTCAATTTAGTCGAAACCACCATTTATGTTACACACAATGGCGTTAATCACTCTAGGGTCTTGTATAGGGGTGGATGTTCATGGACTTACACCAAGGGCCTCCAACCCACACGAAATTTACGGACTTCGACCGAGGGTTCCGAATACACCCACACACTTTATGGGCCGAGCCAAGGGAGTGCGTAGCCCAATCACCGGGTCTTGCACCCGAGAGGTCGTCATGCCTCTTCTTGCTACCCCAACCCAATTCATCATGCAACCAAGCGGCTTAGCTAAGTCCTCGACCCAACTCTCCCAAGCCTTCCGTCAATCACCAAGTGTGGTATTGACGTCAAACATGCACTCACTCATGTAATGAGACACTTTCGTGCAAATGCAATGTGATGTTCCATTGCACACAAAATAATGCTCAATATGCTTATGACAAACATATAAACATTTTCATACATCAATGCAATTGTATCATAAGTATATAACTACCATATCTCATTATGCTCAATATATCATTTCATGCATATGTCAATAACACTCTTCATCCAAAAACCATATCCTAAGCATATGATTTCACAATCACCCAAGCATGTTATAACATAGCATCATGCAAGTAACACACTCAATTTCACTAGGGCATTTTATCAAACATCTTATAGTCATTCAAGTCATGTATTCACATAACACATTCCAAGGCATAGTTTATAAAACACATAGCATGCCTTAAGTTTTCACCAAGTTACAAAATAATCACATGGAACCTCCATATACCAAATTCAAGCTAGAAGCTAGCCTAAGCTATTCCTATGCTAATTTTTTTCACTTTCATACCCATAGACATATATGTATAACAATACATATGCATATACATAATTTTCACCCTTAGTCTAGCAACACCTAAGGTAAGAATAATCCAAAGTAGGAATAACCCCTACCTCTTAGGAGTGTAGAAAACCCCTAAAACACCAAAACCAACCCAAAAGCTTTGATCTCCAAAAATTCTTCCTTTGATTATTCGGTGAAATCACTTCCTTTTGGTATGTAGACGTAGCCCTTGACGAGGAGAACGATCTTTGTTCTTGGTCCAAGCGGATTTGAGCACTAGAATTATGTAGATCATAGAGAGAAGTTGAAGCTTTCCCTCTCCTTTCCCTCTCTTTTCTATCGGCTGAAGAGGATGCTGAACAATGGGGGAAAAATCTGATTTTTCCCCCTATTTATACTTTAGAACACTTGGCCCACAATTGGCCACATGTCCATTTTTAATTTCGGGTCCGTTTTTGTCCCGAACAATTAAATCTCGCCCCGGTTTAAATCTAAAATATTTTTATTTCAATTTATCTTATTTTATTGCCCAAAATTTAAAATTTTATAAAAAAATTCGTGTACAGGGTCACCCGAAGCCCGATCGCTCCGTAAAACGTGAAAAATTTGACTATCTCAGAATTCGACGAAAATTGACGTGGTAACTCGATTTCGCGAGACGAATCCAACGGCGAGGTCCGTTTTGTCATCCGAGTTACAAAAAATTTCAGATTTACAACCCGAATCATGGTGACAATTTACCATTTTACCCTTTATTCATAAAAGTTTAAATCTACCGGGATTTTACAATTGTTTTTTAGATGTATATTCAGGTTATAATCAAATTGAAAATTGCAATAGATGATAAAGAAAAAAACACATTTACATGTCCTTTTGGTACTTTTGCATATAAGAGGATGCCTTTTGGATTATGTAATGCTCCAGCTACCTTTCAACGTTGCATGTTAAGTATATTCAGTGATATGGTAGAATGATATCTAGAAGTCTTTATGGACGACTTTTCAGTATATGGGGATTCATTTCATATATATTTAGAAAATCTTGAAAAAGTGCTCATTCGATGTGAAGAAACAAACCTTGTCTTAAATTGGGAAAAATGTCATTTTATGGTTACACAAGGTATTGTTTTAGGTCATGTAATGTCCAAAAAAGGAATCGAAGTTGATACATCAAAAATTGATCTAATAGCTAATCTACCTTCACCAAAAATAGTAAAAGATATTTGTTCGTTTTTAGGTCATGCAAGATTTTACAAAAGATTCATAAAAAATTTTAGTTCAATATCTAAGCCTATATGTAATCTTTTATGTCAGGATACATTATTTGAATGGAATAATACATGTCAACTAGCGTTTGGTAAATTAAAAAACATGTTTATTTCTGCACCTATTATGCAACCTTTTGATTGGTCATTACCTTTTAAATTAATGTGTGATGCAAGTGATTATGCGGTAGGAGTTGTACTAGGTCAAAGAAAAGATAAAAAATTATATGTTATTTACTATGCAAGTAAAACTCTGAATGATGCACAAATGAACTATTCAACCACAGAGAAAGAACTACTTGCTGTCGTATTTGCATTCAATAAATTCCGTTCATATCTGGTTGGATCATTAATTGTTGTATTTACCGATTATGCAGCTTTAAAATACTTACTTACTAAGAAAGATGTTAAACCACGTCTCCTAAGTTGGATATTGTTACTACAAGAATTTGATTTAATCATCAAAGATAAGAAAGGAGTAGAGAATGTGGTAGTAGATCACTTGTCAAGGCTAAATTATGAAATAAAGAAAGAATCAACTCCGATTAAAAAAACCTTTCCAGATGAACAACTGTTAGTAGTAACAGAAGTACCATGGTATGCAGATATAACTAATTATTTAGCCACCAATACTATTCCTTCAAATTATACCTGGTCTGATAGAAATAAGTTTCTCAGTGAAGTACGCAATTTTTTCTGGAAAAATCCTTATCTATTCAAATATTGTAAAGATCAAATTATAAGACGTTGTGTACCTAATCATGAAATAAGTCAGGTAATTCAATTTTGTCACTCTGAAGCTTGTGAAGGATATTTTACCTCAAAGAAAACTACTGCTAAAATTCTGCAGTGTGAATTTTATTGGCCAACTCTTTTTAAAGATGTTCATAGATTTTGCTTAAATTGTGACAGATGTCAAAGATTGGGAGATATTTCAAAAAGAAATATGATGTCTTTAAACCCTATTTTAATTATTGAAATATTTGATTGTTAGGGCATCAATTTTATGGATCCATTTCCCCCAACTTTTGGATATTAGTATATTCTAGTTGCAGTCGACTATGTCTCTAAATGGGTAGAGGCAATTCCATGTCGAAATAATGATCACAGAACAGTGATCAAGTATTTGAAATAAAATATTTTGTCCAAATTTGGAATTCCTTGGACCATTATAAGTGACGGTAGATTAAATTTCTGTAATAATTTTTTTGAAAATCTTATGAAAAAATACTCTATTTCACATAAAATATTCACTCCATATCATGCACAAACAAGTGGACAAGCTGAATTAGCTAATAGGGAGATCAAATATATTTTAGAAAAAACAATAAATCCAAATCATAAAGATTGGTCCTTCAGCTTAACTGATGCGCTTTGGGCTTACCGTACTGCATATAAAACTATTTTAGGAATATCTCCTTATTAGTTAGTATATGAAAAACCATGTCATTTTCTTATAAAATTAGAACATCGTGCATATTGGACAATCAAAATGATGAATTTTGATATGGACAAAGTTGGAGTAGCTCGTAAACTTCAAATACATGAATTAGAGGAATTAAGAAATGAAGCTTATGAAAATGCAAAGATTGCCAAATCAAGAACAAAATTTTTTCATGATAAGAATATCATGTGAAAATATTTTCAACCATCTCAAAAAGTGCTATTGTATAATGCAAAGCTTCATTTATTTCCTGTAAAATTAAGATCAAGATAGACAGGTCCTTATATTGTCAAACAAGTTTTTGACTATGGAGCAATTGAAATTGAAAATACATTAACTAGAAACATTTTTAAAGTCAATGGTCAAAGACTTAAACCATATTATAATGGATTTACTCAAGATATAACTGTTGTATAACTTTTTGATCCTGTGTTATATGCTCTAAAAAATAAATTGTTACTTAATTCTCAATAATATTACTAATTAGTTGTAATTTATTTGACAGAGTAAATCTCCTAAGTAACTGCTAGATATCCCAATTGGTGAAATAACAACAGATTATCGATTTTTATTATCAATGTTTACTATCACTGTTTTTACATTGCAGATAATGTTTAAATTAAGTTCGGGAGGTATGGGGCTGAATTTATTATTTGTATTTAGAATAATAATTTTGTTTTAAATTTATTTGTCTTTGTGACTAGCAGACATTAAAGAACTAGATAGAGAGTCGGTTTTCAATTTATTAAAAAAAATATTTATATATATATATATATATAAAATATATGTTATGTACAATGGACGAAAAATTATTTTGGTTAAGTTTAATTCTACTGCGTCATCTTCTAAAAGATATCCATGCATTGATCATGCAAAAAGTAAGAAAAGTAAGAAATTTAGAAATTTTTGAAAGTCAACCAAGACCCCTTTGTGGAAAAAGTACATTTGCCAAACACCAATGAGCAAATCATCTTGGTGGTTGTGTAAGATGTGATCGTTTAGAACATTTAAGACAATATAATTAGTGTGCAGAACTAATTTTAGGTCGAGCGTTAGATCTTCTCTGGTGGATTAGGTATGGGCAGAGTAAGGAGTACCCTGGGATGCCATTGATTTATGCTTAAAATTAGTATTTTACTATGCCTTTTTGGGACTAATTGTACTTTGATGGAGTTTAACTGATGACATTTCAGGTCCTAAAGTGAATAAAGGCTCAAGAACAACAAATATCACACTTGAGTGTAACATCAGTGCATTAGGGAACAAAATTGGAGAAGGTTGAAACAAAACAAGAACGTTTGAACACCAACTCACGTTCGAACATCCACTTGAACTATGAGAAGACCAGACTGCTGAGATATGACATGTTGCAGTCAAGAAAGAAGACCCTAAAGTACTTGAGCTCTACGTTCAAATGCCAACTCACATTCAAACGTCCACTTGATTTGATTGAACACCAGAGTGATGAGTGCAAAGAGCCAAGATGTGCATAGAGTGTGGAAATGGGTTTCCACAGAAGACCACAGGTCCCTTAAGAGAGGAGGTTAGAGCCCATCTGGCGTTCGAATTCTCACAAATCAAAAACAACAAAAACATTCGAATGCCAGACAATGTTTGAACGCCTGTAAAGGAAAAACAGATACAACGTTTGAATGCCAACTCACGTTTGAACGTTCTCCACAAACAGACTGCAGAGTGGTTGGCTTTCACTTGGACTTGGGCAGCATACACTATTCTTTCACCACTCCCCCACCTCCTCTTGGCCTATAAATACTCCCCTTGGGAGAGCCTTTGAGGGAAAGGATGTTCTTGTAGAAGACAAGACATGGTTTGTAAGGCTTAAACTACACCAAGAGCTAGTCAATAACTTGACGGAGACTTGGACTCCCACTCATGTAGCTAGTCTTAGATGTATGTATATTTGCTTGTATCAGGAGAGTTAGTTCATCTTTTGGTTGAGGAAGCAACCCTCCATCTTGTGGTTGAGGAAGCAACCCTGCATTTGTTGGTTAAGGAAGCCACCCTCCAAAAGTGATTAGCTTTCTTCTACTTTCATTATTTATGTCTTTCACTTCCATTGCTTGAGCTTCCTTCTTTCTTAGAGGAGTGAAACTCTTCAACTTTTCTAGAGCTTTACCAAATCCGTGAAGGGTGGAACGTGATTCACTCATTCTTCGTTGAAGATTGGCTCCTTGTTTATTGTACGTTACCATGTAAGTTCTCTATGTGGAGGGATGAGTATCACTCACTTTTCTAGCTTTACCCAAGCCATGAAGAGTGAGTAGTTCCTCATTCACTCTTTAGTAAGAGCTGATGAACATGTATTGATTATCCAGAAGTTATATTTGTGCATTTCCTCTATGCTTTAATGCTTTATATTCCACTTTCTTATTGAATGATTGATTGCATCTACCAAAGCTAAGGTACTTCGTATAACCGGGGGTTCTTTTTATGTCACAGATGACTCTTACATGGAAAGACCCATTGGTTCAAGGCAAGTACCCCGGCTAGATCTCCATGACGACATTTCAATCTTCACCATTATTGTGCTTTATCTAAAGAATGAAATATTAATGTCATGGTTGGATGCCTTGTAGAAACACTTGCTTGTTTGTAGACGGGTTAAATCTCGGCACAGAAAATTCTTGTCAACTTCTAGAAAGGCATAGGAATCATGTGTTTAATTCTCACAGTCCATCTTTACCTTCCGATTAACTTGTTGTTGACACGGGAGTTAATTGAGTTATAAAACACAAGTATAATAAACCGGATGATTAACTACATGTTCTTATCCTCAAGCTAAAGGGTGATTGTTTTACATTTGACTTTATCTTATATTTTTTCTACAAAACTCTTGGAAAGAATCTTCATTCTATTTAAAGAAATCTCATAACTTCAAACTCTCAAGGTTTTCAGTTACTTGATCTCTATCACTGCTTACTTTAAAACACCAATCATAGTTCCATGTGGGTTTGACTCCGGACTTAACCGGATTATTACTACAGCTTGACCGTCTGCACTTGGGTATACACATTTCGGATCAAGTCAGCTATCCTATTCTACCCCAATGTTAATGTGATACATAAGAAATGAAGTCAAGTGTGTCACTAGTAATATTGATCGAGACAGTTATAACTCTGAATTAGTATGATCAAAATAATATATAAATTTTGGAAGAATTGTACATAATTGTAAATAAATAAGTGTACATGATTGTGAATAACTGTAAATAAATATAAATAACTATAAATTAATTAGGAAAACCACTAAATAATTAATAACAAATAAAAAATTAAAAACCACCAATTTTTGACAAGAAAAAAAGAGTGGTTAGTAAAAGTTTAGTAGAATATATAAATTTGTATTTTGGGTATTGCAAGAATTTAAAGGAATGAATTGCACAAAATCAGAAAGTCAGCAGTGTAGTGTAGAAAGCAAAAAACAGAAACATAGTACTGTCTGAACGGCACTCCCATCGTCTGGACATTACTGCTCAACATAAATACTATTCTCCATGCAGAAACCGTTCATTTCAACTCCCTCGCAATCAAAAATTCGAACATAGCCGAAAATCTCCAAGAAAACTCCCACAAATATGTAATATTCAACTGTTTTTCATCAAATTTGTTTCGATTATCCTCTTACCCATCACATATTGAAGATATATGCTGATTGAAATCAATTGAAACGGAGCATTTGAAGAGAAATGAAGAAAAAAATGGATTCGGAACAAAGAACAAGGAGATCTTTGAGTTGGGCACAGAAAGATCAACCTGAGCAACGTTAAGTACCTCCACAACAACCAGGACTAGGGAATTTCTTCAACAAGGTGATGTTTGAAAATTTTGAGCAGTAGGTCTGGTATGACGCAAACTTTATGATTAAAACTATTATTTTGGAATGACCAGTTATTTATGAGGATTTTGAGAACGTAGGAATCAGACAAATTCTTGCAAGAGGATGATTACATTATGTTAGATTATATATGTCTGCTTATGACTGCTTAGTTCATGAATTTTATAGTAATGCTAAGATAATTGGAGAAAGGCAATTGCGTGCATTCATACAGGGTATAGTTTTTGAAGTTACAACGGCTACTATAGCCAATTTCATTCAACCCATGCCTAAACTAGGGAACCCGCAATACCCTTACACTGAATTACTTGATTTGAGTATTATAGTGAGAGAAGTACCAGATAACCCAGAATTTGCTTGGGGTAGGCAAAATAAATACATAAAGCAAGGAGACCTGACTGACAAATACCGCATTCTGAATTTGACAACAGTGAACATTTTGCTGCCCCGAGCCCAGAAAAATCAAATCTATACTGAGCAAGCTTATTTCTTATATGTATTTGGGATGGGACACACAATTGACTTGCCGAACTTGATCATGGACCAAATTTTACTTACAATAGATCAAAAAAAACCCTCACTTCCCTATGCTATGTTAGTTTCTCACCTATGTAGGAACGAGGGCATGATCATTGATCCTATATGGAAGACATTGGACCATTTTGGACCATTAGACAAAACTTCATTGAAAAGAAGTCATGGAGGACAACCCGAAGAACAACTAAAGGTACCCCCTACACCACAAGAGGAGCCATTTCAACCTCCTAAAGAATTCATCCCACCAAAACAACAGCAACCATAAGAGGATCAACCATAAATACTGGTGGATGATAAAACTGATCAACAAATTCTGCTAGGATTGTAGACCACATTCAATCAACTCAGTCAACGTATGGAGGATTATGAAGAAAACTGTGATGCTCCCAAAATCGGGGTCCTTTGTCAACCGTTGACCATCCGTCAACTCGCGAAAATATCCATGATTGTTGCCCAATTCGACATCACGTCAATAGAATCCCTTTAATCGGGATTGTTATCCACGCGTATAACACATGCATATTTTGCTATTTGACCCAACCGGGTCCAACATGTCACAATTTATCTTTATTTTATGTCCATTTATGTCCTTGGAACCAAAGAACTCAAAGTCCAAAAGCATGAAAAAACAATTTTAAAATTTCAAGTTTTTGGAAGTCATACCGGTAGGGTTTGCCTATTGGAAAATTTTACCAGTAGGGTTTGTCTACTGGAAAATTTCTATCGGTAGGGTTTGCCTACTGGACAAAGTTGTACCGGTAGACTATACCAGTTTTACCTGTTTCCTCTGTTTTTCATTTACAATTCATTTCAAACCTACCCAAAGTCATATAACATATATTTGTACATCAAATACAATTAAAACAAGTTCTATTACAATCATTTTTCAAAAGATTACATGTCCAAAGCATAAATTTCACAATGTTTTACAAAATATGGATTATAGGTCATAAGTCAGCCTTTCTTCATCCTCGAGGCCCCAAATAAGAGCCATCCATCGGCGTGTGTCCCCCACTTGAAATACTTTCCCGTATAGGGTGAGCTACGCTCAATAGAGTATCTCCTATAGAGGTTACGCCCCAACCTAAGTGCATATGAAATGTGCACATGCAACAATCAACAACCACTATCCATTCCAATCAAGAACGTGTAATTCAAGATGGAAATTCTACCATGTCATGTCATGATATGAGATGATACTCACTCATACACTTTAACCCAAGTCCTCACCGACTCCCACAATACAATGCAATGCACGTATTTACAAAACCAAATCATTGTTGGATGTTACCCATTGAATGAGTACTTTATAAAAAAAAATCATGTGTCTTTATTGGGTATCGGATTTTGGAATCACACCGCTGGCTCTGTATGCCATTACACTTTTCCAGAATTCCACCACAGGGAAGTGTATGAACCAAGTAGCCAAGTTTTTTACCCAAGAGAGAATCTATCCCTTCTTGTTATACCCGACACAAGTTTTTTATGCAACATGCAACTCGGCTAGATCTTCTATCCAACCTTCCCGAGTCCACTAATCAAGCACCAAGAGAAGTGTTTAATTAAACCATGTACACACACCCACACTCATGCCTAATGCCCATTAATGGGATACCAATTTTATACCCAAAATTCAATGAATGTGTAACGCCCCAAAATCCTCCTTGGACGGCATTACTATGTAAAAACCATTCACATCACGAGAGCAACTAATAAGATCCATAAATAAAGATAATTTCATTCATCATCCATAATATATACAACATCATCCAAAAGAGTATGCCAAACCATGGCCATTACATCCAAAAGAATATGCCAAACAATGGCAATTATGTCCAAAATAATATGCCCAAACTATTATCTCGCAGCGGAATAAGAAGTATCAACATGAGCATTATCTCAATATGAAACTCCTAGTCTAGTACATAAAAATAACAATTCTAGACATCCCCCTCCGGATCCACATGCACTTCCCAATTTACTTGCTCGTCAACTCCAAGCTCTTCGTCTAAACCAAAATCTAAAAATAAATATTGCTTGAATGGGGTGTGCACTAAGCTCTATAGGAAAATCCTCCCAAACTTAGACAAGGTTTTAAAAACATATAAAATAATTCGATCTCATTTCACAAATATCATATATAACTTTTGAAAGAAAAACAGTGGTAGTTCATCCAATCTCAAGTTTAAATAATATCAATAAATTAAAAAAAAAGATAAAACCAATTCCCAACAATAAGCCATTTCCAATCATAAACAATTTCCATAACAACAAACAATACCCACAATTTATACCATTTCCAACAATGTATATCAAACCACAAATTGTATTTAAAGTATGATGTATGACATCGCATGAATAAACACA
Organism: Ilex paraguariensis; assembly: GCA_963454935.2. Classification (NCBI taxonomy): domain Eukaryota; kingdom Viridiplantae; phylum Streptophyta; class Magnoliopsida; order Aquifoliales; family Aquifoliaceae; genus Ilex; species Ilex paraguariensis. The sequence goes on from CAUOFW020005308.1 coordinate 20,311, forward strand.
TTGAGAATATCCTGGCCTACACACACACACCCAATCCTCGCAAGGATATCAAACTTCAGGGAAGGGCGTATACCAATGCATTGGCAGTGACGAATCCAACCCAGGAATAGTATACTAACCCTTATCCTCGATACCTGTGAGCAAATAGTGGTTTGGTCCTCACAAGACACCAACCCCACTACGAGTGGTAGGAAAAAATCAAACCCGCATGAACTAAAAAATGCATCTACCCACTCTACGATACCCGGTCAACGGCCACCCATGGTCATCCAAACATCCACAAGAAATACAATTCCCAACAAATTTCTCAAATAACAAGCAAATCCAAAATCCCCAAATTTCATATGTAGTATTACCATAGAACAATTTAAGAAAATAAGCAAGAGATCATCAACAATACCATTTTATTGTTCAATACAAAGCACTAAAGTTTTGTAATCAAGGACAAAGAAAAATTTCATTTCTCTTGAAAACTAGGGTTCTAAGACAAAAAAAAATTTGATAGCTATTCCACCATAGCTTCCCACAAAACATGGGAATCTTTGCAAAATATCTAGGAATAAGGATTTCATAGCATATATATATGATTGAAAGTGAAAAGAATACATATATGTAAGCCCTAACCTCAATGAATAAGAGTGAAAAGAAACCCCTACCTTGAATCAAAAGTTCCAAGCAAAACCCCAAGCTCTAGAGACTTCCTTCCTCCCTTTTCTTTTTCCCTTTATCTTCTCCTGGGGTTCTATGTGGTTTAGGGTGAGAGCGAAGTGAAAGAATGGAAGAGAATGGGATGAAAATGGCGTTTTAAAGTCAGCCCAATCCCGAATTTTAATGTTCATAGGGCCAAAAATTACATTTTTCTCCGAAATTATAATTTTGCCACTAAATATCTCCAATTTGATCTCTATGACTACCCTAAGGTTTTTAGACGTTCTGGACTCATTTTTAATGTTATTTTAACCTAAAAATATTTAGTTTTATGATTTATCTTTATTCTAAAGTATATTTACACTCGAAATACTAAAATTACTATTTTATTCCTCGAAACCACTATTAATGAAGGTTTTAAATCGATTGACCCATCTGAGGTCCACCATACAATCCTTGGTACTCTATTATTGTTCATTTATAACATTTGAAGGAAAGAATACATAGTCCCAAAGCTTAGCAAAACATTTTTTAAGTTTCTAATTTTTAGAAAGAGTACCGGTACTCTATACTCTCTGGACAGCGTGGCACCGGTATACAGTACCAGTACGGTTTGTCCGAATTTGCCTGTTTCACCTATTTTTTATTTTCAATCCATTCCAAACCCTTCCAAAACTAACCCAAACTTATACCACATACATTTGTACATCAACACATAGTTGGTACAAGTTCTACTACAAACGATTTCACATATTTACCCGAATTTTATGATATTAGCATTTTCAAAAAGAAATAATTACTTGCTATATAAAGATAAGAGTGTGGGGGGGGGGGGGGGAGTTTACAGAATGCCAAATGAGCAATTTAAACCGTATATCATCATATTCCATGGCAACTTACATCATATGCATGTAATCACCAAAATCTATCACACCGTCAATATATTACAAAGCATACATCAACGACAATATTACAAGCATGTTATACATCATTCATGTCATAACAAACTTAATTCTAACATAGGCATTTAACAAACACCTTTAAGGCACCAATCATGTTTTCACACAAAATTGCCCACATAATAACATGTTCCAAGAAATTATACAAATAATTTCCCTATACCAAATTCAACTAGAAATCTGTCTAAGCCATTTATCCACCCATTCCTCATTTCCATAACAAAAGACAATTTTTATACACCTAACCATTTCCTATGGACACCATTAGTTAGAAATAAACCAAAGTAGGAGGGAGCCCTATCTCTTAAAGCGTAAAACGAAGAGTAAAATTTCAAGAAGACCTTCCAAGCCCCAAAACTATTGATTTTCCCAAATATCCTCTTTGGATCTTCGGTGAAATCCTTTGTTCTTGGTATGGCTGCGTAGCTCTCGTTGCGGTGATCAACTTTAACTCTTGGTCCGAGTCGATTCAACCAACGGAACTCCGTAGATCGTAAGGATAAGGTAGAAAATTTTATTTTTCTTTTCTCTCTTCTCTCTCTTTCTCTTGAAATGTGTGCCAACCAGTAGAAATGGGGAGGAATCACACATTTCTCCCCTATTTATACTCTTTAATTGCGTGGTCCACGTCGCATCGCACGTTCCCCATTTTCGGGTCCGTTTTGTCCCGAAATGACTTAATTTCGTCCCGATTTAAGTTCAAATTATTTTTATTTGAACGTTCCGTCAATTATAAGGAAATTTTATAAATTTTATTTTTGGGGATATTTGTGAGGTCGCATGACACCCAATTGTCTCGTAAAACGTGAAAAATCTAACTATCTCAGAATTCAATGAAAATTGACTAGATAACTCAATTTCGCGAGACGAATCCAATTGTGAAGTCCGTTGCATCATACAAGGTCTATAGAAATAAGTATTTTAGTTCTGCATTATAGTGGAAAATTACTGTCTTGCCCTTTTTAGAAAAAAGTTTAAATTTACTCGGGTTTTATATTTTTCCCCCCTTAAAAGAATTTTGTCCTCAAAATTCACACACACATGCATATGTGACAAGTATAACATAAACATGACTACAAAAAAATGTACGTCCATCCTCAAATAAGAAAGGATAACTGGTACGGATAGTGTTCTCACGTTCTCATGTCGCCTCCTCCACTCCGCGGTGCTGCCACAACACTTTCACTAGCTTCATGGTCTTCTCTCACAAAACCTGATTTCGGCTATCCATGATGTGCATCAGTCTCGCCTTGAAGGTCCCATCTGCATCAACAACAAGCTCGCCCCAATCTACCACATGAGTTGGATCTGGGGTGTATTTTCGAAGCAAGGAGACATGGAATACCGCATAAACACCTGATAGATTTGGCGATAACGCCAACCGATAAGCAATTGTACCAACCTTCTCAAGTACTTTGAAGGGTCCAATATACCTCGGAGATAACTTTTCGCGCTTGCCGAACCTGACCACTCCTCTCTTAGGTATTACCTTCAAGAAGAGATGATCTCCCACGTCAAACTCTAGAGGTCACCGCCGTCTATCGGCTTTGAGCCGTAAGAAGACGCTTCCATATTAGGTCCACCTTCTCTGAGATGTATCTAACCAAATCTGGACCTGTAGAGGGTCTCTCTTCAACCTCCATCCAACAAATCGAAGAACGGTAAGGCCTCCATATAGTGCCTTATAGGGTGCCATCCGTATACTCGCCTGATAACTATTGTTGTAGGCGAACTCCACTAAGAGTAAATGCTCTTCCTAGCTACCCTTGAGATCTAGGACGTATGCCCGTAACATGTCCTCTAAAATCTGGATGGTTCTCTCCGATTGACTGTCCGTCTGGTGATGAAAGGCAGTGCTCATCATCAACTGTGTTCCCATGGCCTGCTGGAAACTCTCCCAAAAGTGAGCTGTAAACCTGGGATCCCGATCCGATACTATAGAAACAGGCACCCCATGCAACTGAACATTCTCCCATATATACAACCTGTAAAATTTCTCTAGTGTGAAGATCATCTACACAGTTAAAAAGTGTGCTGACTTCATAAGCCGGTCCACTATCACCCATACCATGTCATGCCCTCGCAATGTTCGACACAAGTGGGTCACAAAATCCATCGTGACATGATCCCACTATCACTCAGCTACCTCCAAAGGCTAGAGTAACCCTACTGGACTCTAGTGTTCAGCCTTCACCTGCCGACACGTGAGACATCGGCTGACAAAATTCATAACGTGTTTCTTCATTTCGCTCCAATAATACTGGCAACAAAGATCATGGTACATCTTCGTACCACCAAGATGCATAGCAAATCGGGAATAATGGAACTCCTTAAGAATCTCCTCTCTTAGCTCCACAAACTAGGAAACCACAATCCTTCCCCTAAACCAAAGACTACCATCCGTATGAATGGTCCAACCCTCGTCACCTGTACCTGATTGTACTCGATCTCTAATGAATAAAATCTCTGTATCTTGTCCCTAGGACTCGATCACTCTGCTCAGTAGGGAAGACGTACCCACTAAACTCCCTAAAGTACCCTGAGCCTGGCCCATGTAGTGTAGCCCGAACTATCCTATAGTCTCAAGCATCTACCACTCCCAGGAAGCCACACTAGCTAAGACCCCCTATAACTTCCGGCTGAGTGCATTAGCCACCACATTTGCCTTACTAGGATGGTAATGCAAAGTGAAGTCATAGTCCTCCAGATACTCCATCCACCTGCATTGCCTCACGTTGAGGTCTTGTTGTGTGAAGATGTACTTCAGACTCTTGTGGTCCAAAAACACCTCGAACTATTCACCATATAAATAGTGGCAGCAAGCCTTCAAGACAAAGACAATGGCCGCCAACTCCATGTCGTGCATATGATAGTCCTGCTTGTGATTCTTTAACTGTCAAGAACCATAAGCCACCACTTTTTCGATTGCATCAAAACACAACCAAGTCCATCCTTTAAGGCATCACAATACACTGTATACTTCTGTCGCCTTTCTGGGACTATCAAAATAGGGCCGAAAGTAAGCCTCCTCTTTAACTTCTGGAATGCCTTCTCACATGAATTATTCCACTCAAACTTGACTTCTTTTCGGGTCAATTTGGTCATAGGTGCAGCTAATCGAGATAGTCTCCAATAAACCTCCAGTAGTACCTTATCAATCTTAAGAAACTGCGTATCTCGAAGATTGACTTCGGCCTCTCCTAATTCAGGACTGCCTCAACCTTCTCCGGGTCCACAGATACCCCAAAGCCGACACTACGTATCCTAAAAATTTTACCTTTGTAACCAAAATTCACACTTACTGAACTTGACGCACAACTGAAGGTCCCTCAAGGTCTGGAGAGCAACCCTCAAGTGACCCTTATGCTCCTCCTCAAACTTGGAGTAGATCAAGATGTCATCAACAAAAACCATGGCGAACTGATCTAGGTAGGGTTGGAACACCCTATGCATGAGATCCATGAATGCCGCGGGGGCATTTGTCAACTTGATGGGCATCACTATGAACTCGAAATGTCCGCATCGCATTATGAATGTCGTATTAGGGATATCTGCCTCCCTAATCCTCAACTGATGGTAACCAGTGTGAAGATCTATCTTGGAGTAGACCCGCGCTCCTCTCAACTGATAAAAAAAATCATCAATCCTCGGCAAAGGGTACCTATTCTTGATAGTAACCCTATTTAACTACTAGTAGTCTGTGCATAGTCGAAGGGTGTTGTCCTTCTTCTTGGGAAACAACATTAGAGCCCCCCAAGATGAAGTGCTCGGTCTAATAATGCCCCTGTCCAACAATTCTTGTAATTGGACCTTGAGTTCTTACAACTCAGCAGACACCATCCTATGTGGAGTCACAGAAATGGGCGATGTATCGGGGTACAACTCAATGGTGAAGTCTACATTCCTATGTGGAGGTAATCCCGGTATTTCATCCGAAAAAATATCCTCATACTCACAAATCACCCAAGGTAGACCCAACTCTTGTCTCGCTACGTCCTCTAGGGTAAGGCTTGCTAGCCAACCCATCAACTGTTCGTGCCATCGGGATTTATATACTACTTGGGGTAAAGTATCATGCTTTTCCCCCTAGAATTTGAAACAAACACCCAATAGTGTGTAGGCGGTGACCCTCTTCCAATCGCAATCAATGACGACTCGGTATGCCGCCAACCAATCCGTCCTAAGGATGACATTAAACTCAGGCATATCCATGACCCTAAGGTCCATGGTGAATAGAATCCCCGAGATTTCTTTCTCACAACTCTGATAAATTTGATCAATATTCACCCTAGCTCCTACGGGAGAACTCACATGTAATGAATCTTCCAAGGTTTCGACTTCTAAGCCCAAATCTTTCACACATGATGCAGCAATAAAAGAGTGAGATGGAACATAGTCAAATTATACCCTTGTCCATAAGCGAGATAGTAGAAATGTACCATGAATAACCAACTGATCTGCTGGTTCAGTCTGAGGCATAATGGCGTAGACACACCCCTAGGTCCTTGGAGTCTAGGCTTGTGAGCCCTGTCCTCAACCTTGACCTCGACCTATGCTTTGGCCCATCTGACCTAATTGTAGAGTCCCCGCTCGAGTAGTAGTGGGGGCCTGTGCAGCACCTTGGAATTGGTACTGACTTTCCTGGCCCACGGGGGGGTAAGGAGGCACAAGATATGTCTGTGGCTACCCCACTGATGACTAGGACTGAGACGCCCCATAACTCTGGGATCCCTGCCTCTGAGGGCAATTCTACTTCATGTAACCCGGCTTGTGGCAATGATGGCAAGTCCTCTGACCTGTCTGGCATGAAGGTCTCTGACTTCTCCCGCATTGGGAGGATTGACCTTGGCCTTAATAGTCGTGGCCTTGTGGAGTCAAAGTCCTTTGCCTCTTCCCTAAACTTGAAAAAGATTGTCCCTCATTTTCTTGTCTTTAATACCTGCTTCCCAGATGTTCTGTGCATTATATACCTCTCTCTTAATGGTCATAGATGTCTCGACCATCGAGTCCAAGTTTTGCAGGCAGAGGCCCACAATTTTACCTTGGATGGACAACTTTAAGCCATCCTCAAATTTCCTCACCTTGGCCATGTTGTGGCCATATAATCGTCAGTGAAACGGACTAATTCCATGAACTTAGCCACATATTCTTATACCGTCATAGTCCATTGTCTCAAGTCCAGGAACTACCGAGCCTTAGCTTGTCGGACAGATGCCGAAAAATATTTACCTATAAAGAGCTCTTAGAACTCTCCCCATGTCGTTGCTTCTAAGTTCTTCAAGGATTTAGCCCAATCCCACCATCGCTGGGCTTCCCATTCTAGCTGGAATGCAACTAGCCTTATTTTAGTGGCATCAGAGGTGATCTCCATAGCCTCTAAAATCTTGTGAACTTACATGAACCAATGGTCGGCCACCATCGGATCTACCCTTCACACGAAAGTTGGTGGCTTGTGTGCCCTAAACGTCTAGAGGTTACTTGAGCCTTCTTGGCCCACATTTTGGCTAGCCTGTGCAATGGTAGCAACCACAGCACCAATAGCCTCCACGAAGGCTTGATGGTCAAAGGCTGATGGTGGTTGATTGTTGTTCCACCCACCGCCTCAGCGTCCTCTTCCTCGATTTGCCATTTACACACATATAAGATAACAATAGAGCCTCAGCGAGTATCCCTAGATATGAATCATGAATAACTTTGGGATTTCTCTCCTTGTCACTAATAGAGCATATGCCACCA
>CAUOFW020005309.1:0-27651 GCA_963454935.2 Ilex paraguariensis
ACCAAATTCATCACATATCACTACAAATATCCACATTTTTACCACAATTATTGAATAATATCTATATACATATATAAAAGAACATACGGGGTGTTACAATATCTCTCAAAACCCAAAACATGAAAGTTGTAGATCTCTTTCTTAGCATTCCATAGCATCTTGAATCATCTCAATCGGAGCTCGGATGAGAGATTTATGCCCAGATAACGAAGTGATATCAAAACAGCCCAATTAGCTTGAACAGTGCACTGGCTGCAACTTCAAGCCCGATTTAGACCTAGATGCAGTCCATATCTCTCAAAACTCAAAATATGAAAGTTTTAGAGCTCTTTCTTATCATTCCATAACATCTTGAATCCTCTCAATCGGAGCTCGGATGATAGAGTTATGCCCAGATAACGAAGCAATGTCAAAACAGTCCAATTAGCTTCGTTTTACATATAACGTCTCCATTTGCATCCTAAATCAAAATATAAGAATAATGAGTACATTTAGGCTTCAAATAAGTATAAAGGCCACCCTTTATAACTTTTTATTTGCAGACAACGAAAAACTTCATTAATAGCCGGTTCGAATGGTAAAATATAAACTTTAGTGTTTCGGGTGTACGTTCACCTTGGCTTTGAGATAAATCATAAAATAAATATTTTTAGGTTAAAATAACATTAAAATGAATCCAAAACGTCAAAAAACCTTAGAGTAGTCATATGAATCAAATTGGAGATTCTAGTGGTAAAACTATAATTTTGGAGAAAACCAAAACAGGCTGTGAACAGTGAATTTTGAGGCTCAGGTGTTTTAACCCCATTTTCATCCCATTTGCCCTCATTTCTTTCACTTCACTCTCACCCCATACCACTTGGAACCCTAGAGAGCATTAGAGAGAAAGAATAGAAGGGAAAAACAAGAGATTTAAGGGTAGATTTAAGATCAAAGTTCAAGTTCTTCCTATAACTAAGGATTCAAGGTAGGGGTTTTCTCTCACTCACTTACATTGAGGCTAGGGTATTTATATATATATGTTTTGGCTATCAATGATATATATATATGCTATGAAAGTATCCTCTCTTAGGTTTTTTGCAAAGATTACATGTTTTGAACAAAATAGGGTTTAATACCCATAAAATCTCCTTTCTAGTTTTAAAACCTAATTTTTGGAGAGTGATGTATTTTCTTCCTGAATGCTTTCTTTATTATGGATTTCGAAACCTTAGTGTTTTGTGTTTGGTAGAAAAATCATGTTATTGTGATCTCATGTATTTTCTTAGTTGATTGTAGAATTGTTACATGATATATTTTGGGGATTTTGGATAGATGCTTGTAAATTGAGATAAATGTTGTAATTATATGCTTGGTTGAGTTGTTTGTGATGCACATGAGTGAGAGATTCCTTGTAAGGATGCTTACCCCTTCCCAAGAGGTTCCCGGTAAGGATGCTTGGAAACAATATAGTGATTGGTGAGACGTTCCATGTAAAGATGTTCATCCATTCTCAAGAGGTTCCTAGTAAGGATGCTTGAAAATCAAAGGTGGCCTAAAAGGGGGTGGAGGTTACCACAAAGTATGCCACCCACCGAAAGAATTGTTGGGAATTGGTTATGGCAATAAATGGTTATTATTTGTATATGATGTTCGTTTATTCATTTAAGTAATGTTTTTAGATAAACTTAAGATCCTTTTTAAATGTCACTGCTTTATTTCAAATTATGTATCTATATTATGTTAAAATTAATACCGACTGTTTTAAATATTTTTCTAAACCTTGTATGGGTTTAGGAGAATTTTTCTACAGAGCTTCGTGCTCACCCCTATCGCTGACATTTTTCAAATTATCCGCTTGAGGAGGAGGACGTAAGGGTCGAGGAGCCCGCTAATTGGAAGACTCCACTAGACGGGAGTGTGGATCCCGAGGTGGATGCATAGAGCGACCTCCTTTCCTTTTTATACTAGACTAGGACATTCTTTTGGAACATTGTGTAGTCTAGCTAATTTTGTTTATTCCGCTACGGTTCTTTATTTAATTTTTGAGATGTAATAGCCATGACTTGACCTTATTCTTTTGGATAATGTTGTAAATATTCATGGATGACAAATGAAGTCTTATTTCTTAAGAGATTATATTAGTGCTCTCATGATATGAATGGTTTTAAAATGTAATGTTGTCCAGGGTGTGTTTTGGGGTGTTAAAGCAACACAATGGGAAAGAAAGGGGAAAAAAAACACTGAAAGGAAGAGAAAAGGAAATGGTAAGAAAATGACATATGATCTTGTTTTCACAAGAAAAAAAAATGTAAGTCAAATGTTTGGGTTATGATTAAATAATTTCACAAGTTCAATTTGACGAGTAATCACTTGAATTTGTTTCTCGTCAAATATTTTCAGATTAAATTCAGACATCGTGATTTTTTATTATTCACTCCAAAAATTAATTGTGGTTTAAATAAGTAATAATTACATAGATTTATAATTTTTTAAAAAATATTACTCAATTTTATTTTTACACAGCACACGATATCGATTCATCAATGGAGCCAGTGGACAATATGTTTCTGTCTATCAAATCTTGATGCAAAGAGTTTTTTTTTTTAATTATTTGAAATTATATTATTATTTATTATTCTCGAACTTTTTGTGTTATGTTAGACTAAATACTTTGAGATTGATTGATATATGTACGAAATTTATTTGGAGCATATTTTGTGAAATGTGACTAAGAGTTTAAACATCAAATATATTATATGGGGTCTCATGAAAAGTGAGCATATAAGTTTTCATTGTAAATATAAAAGTTTGAAGTACGGGGGCATAAGACTTAGATCTTAATTGGATACTATGCAAGGGCAGCCCAAGGTAAAGTGGGTGTGACAAAATTTTCATGAGATCCTATTAATATTTTGTCTATTAATATATTTTATTTTTAATTATTATAATTTTTTATGTTTTAAAAAAATATTTTTTATTTATTTTTAAAATATAAAAATATTGATCAAGTTTTTATATTCAAGTTTTGACAATAATTTTTTTTAAGAGATAATATAGTTAATTCATTCACTCTTAGTTTATCGTAAATAAAATTTTATTAATTTAAATTTTCAACAAGTAATTTAAAAAAAATATGTGAACAAAGAATAATTTTGAAATAACAAAGAATTATTCTTTACCCATGGGTAATGTACATGCATGTAGTACAAAACTTTAATAATACAAACTAAATTATTTGGACTGAAAATTTATATTAAGACAAAAAAAAATTAATTTTATAGATTTTCACCACAAGAAATAATGAAAATAAATTTTTGCGTGAGTGAGTGAGTGAAATACAACTATAAACACACTCAAAAGATTTAGAAAAACTTATATCAAAGCTCACATGCATGAGTAATTTTGGACCTAAAATAATTAAATATTGATTTGAACTATTAAAATTTGGGTCTTAAAAATTTGAATTATATCTAAAATACAAAAAAAACAATTAAAAAGGACTATTATACGAAAGTTGTAAATTTTATGGAGGCCCTCTAATATTTGGGCTTAATCAAGTAAAAAGTAATTTTGAAACTAACAAAATTAGATATTGATTTGAACTAATAAATTTTTACCCTAAAAAATTCAATCATATCTAAAATAAAAAATAAATAATAAAAAATTAGGCCTAATATCCTAAAAGGGTAAATGTTGTGAAGCCCTCTAAAATTTAGGACCCTAGGCAAACAACTTAACTGCCTAAGGGTTGGGGCGGCCAGGTACTATGGGGAGTGAGTTAATTAATTTCAATGCATGGGTTAATAAGTTGAAAATGGTATCAAAATTATGGCTTTTGAACAAAATAATATAAAAAGGTATCAGAGTGCGCGACGAAAAAAAATTATGATTCACAAACTGACCAAGAATTTAGAGGACATTTTTTTAGAGGTAGAATGTAACGATTCATATAAAATTAATCGATAACAGGTTGATTAATTATGATTTTATGTGATCGAAAGTGATGATACCTCAAAAAAAATCTCAAACGCCAGCTCAGAAGGTTAGCTCAGCCCAGGAGGTCAAACTAGACGAACAAAACTCGAAAGAGTAGAGCTGGAGATCCCTTCGAGATAAGCAAGGGCAATAACAACCAAGGCAACAGCTGCAAGATCACGAGAGGTTCCTAAAAGTGTTAGGAAGAAATAATCAAGGCACCTAATCTCAACCAACCAAGATCTTCTCCTATAATCAAGGAGAACCCTACGGAATAAGGGCAAGAATCTCGGCTAAGATTCCACTGAATAGGGAATAGCCCTATAAATACTATGTAATGCCCCCAAGGAACGAGAGGAACCCTAGAGGCAAAAACTAGCCATTGTACTCTTACAGTCATCATTATTGAAAGACAAGGAGCAAGAGTCTCCATTAAATAGTAGATTAGCCGATCTCCTGAGCTGGTGAACCACTATATTCCTACTGTGTTAATTCACCAATTCCCCGACAATTCTCAATATCATTCATTCGAGTCTAGTAGCTCAAATTCCAACAATTCCAATATTGTTTTCTTTCATTTACTCGTCATCACAAATTCTCATCACGTTGAAATACACCATCAGTTTGGCACCGTCTGTGGGAACGACTATTCCTGTTATAAATAAAGCTGATTTTCCAGTGACTGATGGTATCAATGTGAAACATGAGCTGAAGTCAGACCAATCCTCTACGGATGCAAGATCAACAGGAAGCCGCAAATAACAGGTAATCCAAAAATGCTCAAGAAGCAGATCCCCCCATGGGGGGCCTTCCCATGAATAATGAGATGGAGGTCATTCGTCTTGTCAATAAACGTCTGATAAAATAGAATAAAGAGCTCTTAAAGCTCCTACAACGCCCACTGGAGGCACGACCGACCCAAGGAGGCCAGAATAACCCACCACCAAGAGAACAACCGCATCTTAACCCCCTCAGAGAAGTTAACGAGGTGGGAGAGAATAGCCAGATCTTCGGGCAAGAACCTCGACTACCCCCTAGGAATGGACACAATGAGGAAGTGCAAAGTTAGTATAAGGAAGGGGAGAGGAGCAACTTCTTCCCTTATCAATAGGAGAGAAGAGAACACCACTGGGAACAACGTTTCAAAAACATCCAATAAGAGCTCAGCCAGATGAAGGAGGCAGTGAAGAGCAAGGCCCTAGTCACTATGGATGCCTTGGTGCAACAAATTGAATCCCCATTCACTGCTAGTGTGCTGCACTTCCCTTTCCCACCTAAATTTAGAATGCCGCAGGTGGATGCTTTCGATGGGACAAAAGATCCCGTGGACCACCATAACACCTACAAAAACCAAATGGAGTTGCATGGATATCAAGATCTAGTGAGATGCAGGGCCTTTTCTATCACCCTAAAGGGCTCAGCCTTAGCATGGTTCAACAGACTCCCCTCAGCCTTGATTTCCTCTTTTAAAGAGCTGTCAATCTCGTTTGTGTCCCACTTCATTGGAGCTCAGACCTATATGAAATCGAGCTACCATTTGTTTAAATGTGAAACAGGGACCTGATGAGAACCTCCGGTCTTATGTCCAACAGTTTAACTCAGAATCCTTGAAGGTGGATGTCCCAGACAAAAAATTTGTTATTACAGCCTTCATAGTAGGTCTGGGGGTTCAGTCAAAAGACCTTATGTTTTCTATCTCAAAGAACCCCCTGGCTAGTATGGCGGAGGTTCTCGCCAAAGCAGAAAAGTACATAAATGGTGAGGAAGCGCTCCTCTCCAAGGTCGGGAGCTCTTCGTCGAGAAAGGAGAAAGGGAAAGAAGAAAAGAAAAGAGAACGAAGTCCCAGAAAGGAAAGAGAACGAGGCAGGTCTCCAAGAAGAGACAGAGAGCGTTCCCCGAAGAGAAAGGGAAATGTCAGGGATCGCCTCGCCCCTCTACAACCAAAGCTACAACCGAGGTATACACCCTGACAGCTCACCCCCCTAACTGCTATAGTGTCTCAGATACTGTATGAGGTGCAAAATGAAAAGTTCTTAAGGTGGCCACCCCGGATGAAAGCAGACCTAGCAAAAAGGGATCCTACGAAGTATTGTAACTTCCACAAAGACCATGGTCATCACACCGACTACTGTATCCAATTGAAGAGGAAAATAGAATTTCTAATCCGGCGAGGGCAGCTGCAACGCTCTATGGCCAATGATAATCAAAATCGAGCTTTCCCACCCCCACCCCCTTAGCGTCAAACACAAGAGCCATACCAGCGACCTATGGGAGATATCAGAGTGATATCTGGAGGATTTGTCGGAGGAGGAGGATCCAGCTCTGCCAGAAAGGCCCACTTGCAAAAAATCAGAGCCACAGAAGCTCCCGAGGTATATGCTGTGTCTAAATCTCCAAGCCTAGACATGACTATCACTTTCTCAGATTCAGATCTGGAGGGCTGCCAACATCCCCCACGACGACCCATTAGTGGTAAGAGCTGTGGTGGCCAATAGGTTTATACATTATGTTTTGATTAACAATGGCAGCTCGGCAGACATCATTTTTGCTTATGCTTTCGACAAAATGGATATAGGGAGGAAAAATCTTGAACCAATAAGTGCCCACCTATTGGGATTCTCAAGAGAAAAGGTGTTGCCCCTGGGGTCAATCCAACTTATCTTGACCTTAGGTGACCCACCCTGTCAGACTACTACAGCTGTAAAATTCCTAGTGGTTGACGCACCTTCAGCATACAATATGCTCCTTAGAAAACCCTCACTCAATTCTATAAGGGCTATTCCCTTAGCCTATCACCTTGTAGTTAAGTTTCAAACAGAAAACAGAGTTGGAGTGGTCCAAGGAACCAGCGCGTAGCACGGGAATGCTACATGGCATCCATGAGAAATAAGGAGTTTGAGAGCGTCCAATTAGATGAGCTTGACATGAGGGATGAACTCGAGACCAGGCCAATACCATCAGAAGAGCTGGAACCTATTCAAATCGATGAGGAGCCAGAGCATCTTGTTTACGTTGGATCTAAGCTGAGCAAGGAGATCAAGGATCTCCTCATCCAATTCTTGAAAAGGAACAAGAAAGTTTTTGCATGGAAGCAAGAGGACATGAAAGGGATTGATCCCTCTGCCATCACTCACAAGCTAAGCGTGAATCTAGCCTATAAGCCCATTAAGCAGAAAAGGAGGAGCTTTGCCCCGGAGCGTCATAAAGCCATCAACGAAGAGGTCAGCAAGCTCCTTCACACAATAGCCATTCGAGAAGTGGATTACCTAGTCTGGCTAGCCAATGTAGTCCTAGTCAAGAAGACAAACGGCAAATGGTGTCTTTGTATTGACTTTACAAACCTTAATCATGCTTGCCCGAAAGATAATTTTCCTTTACCCCGGATAGATTTGATTGTAGATGTCATTGCGGGACATGAGTTCCTCAGCTTCATGGATGCCTTCTCGGGGTACAATTAGATCGGGATGGATCCCAGTGACCAAGAGAAAATCTCGTTCATAACCGAGTAAGGGAAGTACTGCTATCAAGTGATGCCTTTCGGGTTAAAAAATACAGGAGCCGCTTACCAGTGCCTGGTGAACAAGATGTTTCAAAAAGAGATTGGGACCTCTATAGAGGTCTATATAAATGACATGCTAGTCAAGTCATTGAAGGCAGAGCTCCACATTGGGCACCTAATAGAGTCGTTTCAAGTCCTGAGAGAATACAAAATGAAGCACAACCCTGCTAAGTGTGCCTTTTGGGTGTCAGCAGGAAAATTTCTAGGATTGATAGTTAATAGCAGAAGGTAAAAACAGTGTTGGATATGCAGTCTCCCTCCAACACGAGGGAAATACAACGTTTAACCGGGAGAATAGCTGCCCTGAGTCGTTTCGTTTCCAGATCAAGCGACAAGTGTCAGCCCTTATTTCGAGTCTTAAAGAAAGCTTTTCAATGGGATGCTCGGTGTGATGAAGCCTTCAAAGCATTGAAAGAATACTTGAGCTCCCCACCTGTCTTGGTAAGTCCGT
Organism: Ilex paraguariensis; assembly: GCA_963454935.2. NCBI lineage: Eukaryota > Viridiplantae > Streptophyta > Magnoliopsida > Aquifoliales > Aquifoliaceae > Ilex > Ilex paraguariensis. The sequence continues at coordinate 7,968 of CAUOFW020005309.1, forward strand.
TAGAAGGAGAAGTACTTATCCTTTACCTGGTTGTCTTAGAGTTCTCAACCAGCGCAGCGTTAGTAAGGGAGAAGGATAGAGCTCAGCAACCAGTTTACTACTGCAGTCGAGCTCTTAGGGGGGGTAGAAGAAAGGTATCCTAAAATGAAAAAACTCATTTTAGCCTTAGTGACAACTGCCAGGAGACTAAGACCCTACTTCCAAACTCATACTATCGAAGTCCTAACAGATCAACTAATGAAGCAGGTGCTGCACAAGCCAGAATCATCGGGGAGACTAGTTAAATGGGTCGTTGAACTTAGCGAGTTTGACATCAGATACAAGCCAATGACAGCCATTAAGGGGCAGATATTAGCAAATTTCATTGTAAATTTCACAACTGGGATACCTGTAGAAACAAGGCAGTTAGTACCTGACTTCCCCACGTGGAAACTTTTAGTAGATGGAGCTGCCAATGCTCAGGGCAGTAGAGCTGGTTTGATTCTGACCTCCCCCAATGAGATAAATGTTGAATACGCACTGAGATTTGGATTCAAAGCTTCAAACAACGAAGCCGAGTATGAGGAAGTCATAGCAGGGCTCAGCTTAGCTCATTCAATGGAAGTTGAGCAACTGGAGATCTGTACTGACTCATAACTCGTGGTGAAACAAATAGAGGGTGCTTATGAGGCAAAGGGTGAGAAGATGGTACTTTATCTTAGAAAGGTGCAAGAATTGATTAAGAAATTTATGCATGTAAAGATCAGACATGTCCCTAGAACTGAAAATTCGAGAGCAGATGTTTTGGCAAAGTTGGCAATATCTTCTCAAGAAAATCTGGAGAGGTTGATCCCCGTGGAGCATCTGGCAGAACCATCTGTGTGTATTGAGAATGAAGAAATTTTTCCTGTGCAGAGTCCATCAAGCTGGATGGACCCCATCGTGGAGTATCTCTAGAACGGGACCTTACCGGAAGACAACAAGGAAAAAGCAAAGCTAAGAACCAGGTCAGCTAGATTTTCCATTTTGTAGGGAAACCTGTACAGACGAGATTTTTTAGTGCCACTCCTCAAATGTGTAGGGAACAAGAATGCTGATTATATACTCAGGGAGATTCATGAAAGAGTTTGTGACAATCACATCGGAGCTCGGGCTTTGGTAGGAAAGACATTAAGGCATGGGTATTACTAGCCCACTTTGCTCAAGGATTTAACAGACCTGGTCAAAAAATGCAAGGCTTGCCAGATGCATGCCAACATCCCTCACTGTCCACTAGAGTTCTTGACCTCAGTGATAAGCCCTTGGTCGTTCCAACAGTGGGGTCTAGATATACTAGGGCCTCTTCCCACTAGTGTGGGACAATGCAAGTTCGCCATTGTAGGGGTGGATTACTTTACCAAGTGGGCAGAGGTAGTGCCCTTAGCAACTATTCCAGAATAAAAGGTTCAGAATTTTACCTGGAAATTCATAATCTGCCGATTTGGGATCCCAAGAGCAATTGTGTTGGATAATGGGAAGCAGTTCGACAACCAGAAGTTCAAAAACTTTTGTGCTGAGCTTGGAATAAAGAATTAATTTTCTGCCCCAGCTCATCCTCAGTCTAATGGACAAGTAGAAGTCACGATCAGGACTATAAAGTCTGACCTGAAGACCAAGCTGGACAATCTGAAGGGTAAATGGGTGGAGCACCTCCCAGAAGTACTATGGGCTTATAGGACAACCACTAGGTCGGCAACACAAGAGACTCCATTTGCTTTGACTTTCGGTTATGAGGCAGTGGCACCTGTGGAAGTTGGGCTCCCTTCACTTAGAAAAAAATTAGCAAATGAGAAAAACAATGATAATTCCCTTCTGCTAAGTTTGGATCTGTTGGAAGAAAAGAGGGAGGCAACACTGAACAACATAAAGAGCTACCAAAGGACGACAGCTAGGTACTACGACAGAAAGGTCAAGCATACGAGTTTCAAGGTTGGAGATCTGGTGCTGAGGAAGCTTCTGCTGGCAAGAAAGGATCCCACTCATGGGAAACTGGGGCCTAACTGGGAAGGTCCATACATAGTCTCTCGAGCGATTAGACTGGGAAATTATGAGTTATAAATGGAAAAAGGGAAAATCTTGCCCCATTCATGGAATACAGAACATCTTAAAAAAATTTTCAGTAAGTTTGTCTTATATTATGAACCATTGTTTAAAAAAAAAAAATATATATATATATATATAGCAAGTCTATGATTCATCTATCCTTATGAGCACACAAAAAAAAAAAAAAAAAAGAGCCCTGTACCTCAATATGAACTCATTAGTTCATAAAAAGAGCCTTAGATCTCATGATGAACTCATCAGTTCATAAAAAGAGCCCTGGAACTCAGTATGAACTCATTAGTTCATAAAAAGAACTTTAGAGCTCACGATGAATGCATCAGTTCATAAAAAGAGCCCTGGAGCTCAGTATGAACTCATTAGTTCATAAAAAGAGCCCTATAGCTCAGTATGAACTCATTAGTTCATAAAAAGAGCCTTAGAGCTCACGATGAACTCACTAGTTCATAAAAAGAGCCTTAGAGCTCACGATGAACTCATTAGTTCATAAAAAGAGCCTTGGAGCTTACGATGAACTCATTAGTTCATAAGAAGAGCCTTAGAAATCACGAAGAACTCATTAGTTCATAAAAAGAGCTTTAGAGCTCACAATGAACTCATCGGTTCATGGTAAGAACCTTAGGATTCGCGATGAATTCATCAAAAAAGTCACGGAGCTTAGAAACATTAGCGATTACAAAATAAAAGATTTCTTCAAATCACAAATCGTTCACGATATGCCACAAATATGAGAAAGTTGAGGTTTTTAGAACATTAGCAGTTACAAAGAATCAATCAGAGCAAAATTCCTAGTCGTCTCTCCAGCTCAGCTATCCTCTCCTTCAGACGAAGGTTCTCCTCTTTCAGCTCATCTCTTTCCTTTTCAGCTGATGACAGAAGATCCATCAGTTTTTGCCCAGCAGCGGAGAACAGAACTTCCCCCAGGCCCGAGTCTGAGGTAGGGGAGGAAGAATCATCCCTCTTGCGCCTCTTTGAAGGAGCTCTAGTGTCTTCGTTCTTATCAGATTCCGAAGAAAAGGAGTCGGGTTTAGGAAAGAAAAAAGGAAAGTCTCGCTCAGCCGCAGCAGCACTAAACAAGTATAGATTGTCTGATGTCATGAGCTCAGAAAAGGACATGGGCTCAGCTTGGGTCATTAGTTTTGTCCTCATCAATTCAAGCAAGTTCAGGTCAGGAACACCTGTACACAAAAAGAAAAAAAACAAGATAAGAAATAGCATCATAAAAATTTGATCCCAAGAGAGGGACCCTCGTCACTCTCACTTGGGTAAGAATAGCTCTTCCAGGACCGGGGGACTCTACACTCCCTAGTGCCCACCTCGAAAGACCTCCACGAGACACTTGAAGCAGAGAAGAAGCGCTAGGCCCATCCCGAAGGAGGAGATGAGAGATCAAACACTAAGCGACGTAGCCTGAAGTCTCTCCACCGAAAGCGAACGAAGCATGGAACTTTATCCTCCTCAATGTCAAAAATAGTAAAGAAATTCTACAATTGTAGAAAACTCGTCATTACCTCGCAGACGCCAGAAGAGGAAGAAACTGGTCATGACAGCCCATCCCATGGGTGAAAGACGAGAGGGACACAAGCCAATATATGCCAGAATAAATTCAATAAAAGGATGAATGGGAAGGCGCATAACTAACTCCAAAGTTGCTTCAAAGAAACACGTTTTCCCAGGAGGAAGGTAATTACATGGTTCATCGGAGCTTGGAGCACGTAGAGGTAACTCCAAATCGAGAAAAAATTTCTTCCTTATCCTCTCTAAATCAGAGAACGTCACCACTGAGGGAACGAAGTAGCGAGTGTGCCACATTCACTCAACCCCAAAGGAGGTTCGCTCATAAAACAGAGCAGAAAAAGGGGCAGACATAATGGATTCAAACAAAAAAAAGAAAAGAAGGAATTAGAAGACATTAAGCCCTCAAGAATAAAGAAGAGATACCCGGAAGGAAGTGATAGCCAGTATTTATAGAAATCCTTTGAGGACCCCAAATTTTTAGGAAGTTGTTAATTACACAAAACCTTAAGTCGGTGGGTCTCTAAATTTCCAAATTAAGGAAGTAGGAACCTTTTCAGTAGGAAGGATATGCATGGAAAGTAGACATCAACAACACCCCGGGATAAAACAAGCAGACCTCCAAAAAGGGGTCCAGAGCATTAAAGAAAGGTCAAAACAGACCCTTGCAATTCAGGAGTTCAGCGAGTATGAGGTGAGGAATTCAATGCACACAAGCAGCTGCATCTAGGCATGCTCTTCCAGGTTGTCACCTTGCCAATGGTACCTAACAGCCCCGGAGCTCGGAACATCGGCACAAGAGGACAGAGTATGATAGTATGCTCTCTATCTCGCTTAATCAGAACGACTGAACTCACAAAACAAGGAAGAGAACCTGACCAATGGCTACACATGTAAATATCCCCTAAGGCTTGCCAAAGGGACCTCTCAAATTGGTTTGGTGGTTATTTAGCCCTGGCAACAAGTCAGCACGTAGCCAGTCTACTGCGCATGGAAAGGATGAACCCTTACCATTGGACACGGGGGAAAAGTCTACTTCTTTCCAACATAGTAAATCCTGACCTTTAGATTTGCCACACCAAGGCAACAGTTTGACCTAGGATCCTGTTTGTCTGTCAAGGTCAACTATCCAAGTCAGCAAATGAGAGCTCCTTATGGATAAGACTTCAGGTACTCCTTGTCTTATATTTCAAACAACTAAAAACTAGACCCCTACTGTGTATGCAAAACTCTTCATGCAAATCTCCTATCCATTTGCTGAGAAAGAGAAAGGGTTGAAAAGATTGCACCACGCAGTAGAAGTTACATACTTGCAGTCTAGTTTAAAATGGTCATAACCATAAGTTGATAAGTGTAAAAAACTGGCTTCGTATCCTAAATTGTTGAGGATGAAATAAGGTCAGAGCTCTGGTGGTCAATTGCTGGAGTTCGGATAGAAGCAAGGTGAGGAGCTGGAAGCTCAACTAGGCACATCAGCAATTATTCCTAACCTTTTTACTTTAAGGAGATCTGAATGACCCCCTGAAGCAAAGGGGGAAGATTTGAGGAATATCATATTCGATAAATGATAAAATAAAATAACAAGTTGGAAAGCAAAGGGAAAGAAGAGCTATAGGCTGCAAATTAAACACAAAATGTTACAATTCTGACATGTTCGTTTTAAATTCCGTTTTAAAATGTTACAATTCTGAGATAATTAGCCCAAAGCTACAAAAAAAAAAAAAAAAAACTTGCTCTGCATCCTAAGTTTTTGATGGGGGAATAAGGCCAGAGCTCTGTTGGTCAGTTACCGAAGCTAGGACAAAAGTAGGCTCAGAAGCTGAGCTCTATTGGTTAGTTGCCAAAGCTGGGGCAGAAGTAGGCTCAGAAGATGGAAGCTCCTGCAGAAGTGATGGGCAAATAAATAGAGTTTGGGGAATATCCAACGAGGGGAGCTTCTGATTGTGAGGCCTTTGCAGAAGGTGGGAGAACTGAAGCCTCAGTGGCAAGGCCAGCAAAGGAGGGGAGCTCGGCAGCAGGGACGTCTGAAGAGGCTAAGGGCTCACCTTCACCTTCTGCTTTAGCCACCTCTGTGTTTTCATTGCTGGGAACATCAAAGTCAAAATTCAGGCCAGGGTAGGCCTCCTCTGCTTTTCCTTGGAAAGCAAGCCACCTAGAGACCCATTTGGTTGCAACATCATCCTGCAACTTGGCAATATCTTTATCCTTTGCATATATATCAACATTCACCTCTTCAAACGCGCTGCAAAGGGCGTCATTAGCATTAGATAGGGCAACAAAATCTTTGGTTAAATTTGCCAAAGAGCTCTGAGCAGCAAAAGCCTCCTGGCTAGCCTTGGCCCAGGCTTCCCTAGCCTTTTTCTCCCCCTCCTCAGCTTTGGCCTTCGTGACTTCTAAGCCCTCAATGGTGGAAGCCTGCTTTCCCACTTTGTCTTGAAGCTCCTGTAGCTGAGCTCGCAGATCATCATTTTTAAAAGCCAACTCGGCAACCTTAACTTCATAAGCCCTCACCATTTTGGCAGAATTCTCCACAGATAGGACCCTGTTCATCAAGCTCTTGGCATGGATAGCAGACTTGGGGCCAGAGGAAAATAGACAAAAGTTAGGAAAGTTGAAAAAGAAAGAGGAGGTGATAAATGTGAGCTAGAACTTTAGTGCAGTTTATCCGTGAAGAATAGAGCTTATTGAATCCTCAAGAGACAGTGAAAAGACCCTTTTTATATCAGCATTGGGAAAAATAGAGGAGAGGGCCCCTGCAGCAAGGTCGGGGTTATCAAGAAAGGAACCCTCGCTTTTGCCTACCTTGAGGAGCTCCTCCTTCACAGCCTTGGAACCCTCAGGAAGGGAACGATTGACTGGTGCAGCAGGCAAATTAATAGAGGCCAAGATCTGGGAGGTCGTCTCCATAGATCTCTCGACCTCAAAAGCAGAGGGTGTTGCCTGTACTAACGCTGCAGCGCTTGGAGTAGCAAGAAAAATGCCTCGGGAAGAGAAGTCTGGGATAGTTGGAGCAGAGGGAGTGAGTGACATGCCTGTCCATGGCACCTTGGCAGGAGTGGAGCCATCGGCGAAGCTGGGTCCTAACTTGCGTTTGGCGCTGCTCTTGTTGCTACCCTTGATATTCTTCATTTGAAAAAGTTTAGCCCTGAGTTCAACAGTAGTTGGCTCCATTGATGATGAACCTGTGGGACCTAAGAATAGCTAAGCCTCACCCTTAGACTGAGAAAAGAGGAGAGAGGGTACAAAGAAAAAGTGTTACCTGATATATCTTCGGCGGAAAGCGGGGTGGGGCCAACAACAAAAAGTGGAAGGGGAGCTTCAACCCTCACCTCAGGAAGGCAGAACCCGTGTTCTACGAGAGCCCAAGGTTGGATGAGCTCAGAATATTTCTCTAGTTTGAACTTTTCCAATTTTCGCAATACTTGCTCCTCTTCAGCGTTGAGCTCATGTCGAATACCTAAAAAACCAGGGACAACAAGAAGTAGGTTAACAAAGCAGTCAGACTTGGAGTAAATATGGTTTGGGCATAAACATACCCAAATTATCGGGGGCAGACCACTCTGTAGGGATGGGGAGGGTATCAGCTTTATCCTCTGAGATGAACTCCCACTATGTACCGCCTATAAAGAAAAATCGTTTCTTCTAGCCCTTATGGGAGCTTGGGAGGTCAGAGATGACCTGTTTGGCCTTAGTCCTCTTGGAAATATACAGAAAGCCCTCAGAGGAAATCTGCTTGACATTAAACAGCTCCACAAGTAAAGAAACAGTAGGGACCCCAAGCTTATAGTCCTTAAAGAAGACTAGTAAACCCACAAGAACACCCCATAAGTTGGGGGAGAGCTGGGCAGGGCAGACATTGAAGTGCTAAAGGACAACTTTGATAAAAGGATGAAGGGGGACGCAAAGTCTGTTATCAAAAGCTGCCAGGAAGAAACAGATCTTCTTATGGACATGGTGAACATATGTGGTATACTCATCAGGACTCTAGGGCTGAACCCCTAGGGGGAAACGAAAGCGAGCATTGAAAACCTTCTGGTCAATAGGGGTAAGTCTGCTGGAACCTACAAGTTCAGCATTCCTAAAGGCAGCCCCTACGTTTGAACCAATGACTCCCACACCACTCACCTTGCCCTTACCCTTGTCAGCACTAGAGGGTACACGAGAGGAAGATGAGGGGAGTTCCTTGGAGTCCACCTCGGTATCAACAACCTCAACATCGGGAAAGTTGTCAATCTCATCACCTATATCCCCTAAATCAGAATCTCTCTCAGCAGACTTGTCACCTATGAGGGAAACAGAGGAGGGAGTTGCTCCAGAAGAGGCAAACATGACTGACAAAGAGAAAGGCAAGTTGAAAGAATTATAAAAAGGAGGAATACTAACTAAACACCCCCTGATAATCCTAGGGTCAGCATTGTACCTCCCGACAATAAGAATTCGCACAGTGGAGTTTCAATCCACAAAGTGAGGAAAAAGAGATAGGCAACGATCGCGATTCCAAAAGAAAAAAGAACTGAAAAATCCAAAAAAATAATGGCCACCTCAAAGTCGAGGGATCTAGAGTGAGGAAAGGTAAGAGAAAGAGAAAGGGGTAGAAGGAAGCGTACCTAGACAGGGAAGATAGCAACAAACAGCGGCCAAAGAACAAAATTGGAGGAGAGGAACAAAGCAGGACTTCGAGTCGAACCCAAAAAGCACAGTCTAGAGTAGAGAATAAGGGAATCACGTGGAGGAAAGCCCAGAAATCACAGAGAGAAAGAGCCGGAGACGAAGGTGAACAGCGTAGAAGATGAACGGTGGTTTTGTACGTTTTCTTTCAGCCGTTTTGAGCATTTAAGGTTTGAAAGACGTGGGGTGAGGCATGCACGAGAATCAAGGGAGCCATGATTGCTTATACCGTCAAAAAGTCCCTCCCATGTGCATCTCACATGCAGACTAAGGTCAGCTAGGCGCAGGTCTGGTCCAAGGTAAAAATAGCTCAGCCCATGCCCAAGCTCACTTGGGCTGAGGGCTGGGGGGGGGGGGGGCAACTAATGACACCTCAAAATAAATCCCAAACACCGGCTCAAAAGGTCAGCTCAGCCCAGGAAGTTAGACTAGACGAACAAAACTCGGAAGAGTAGAGCTGGAAGTCCCTTCGAGATAAGCAAGGACAATAACAACCAAGGCAACAGCTGGAATATCACGAGAGGTTCCTAAAAGCGTTAGGAAGCAATAATCAAGACATCTAATCTCAACCAACCAAGCTCTTCTCCTATAATCAAGGAGAACCCCACGAAATAAGAACAAGAATCTCGGCTAAGATCCCACTGAATAAGGAACAGCCCTATAAATACTATGCCCCAAGGAACGAGAGGAACCCTAAAGGCAAAAATTAGCCATTGTACTCTTGCAATCATCATTATTGAAAAAACAAGGAGCAAGAGTCTCCATTAAAGAATGGATTAGTCGAGCCCCCGAGCTGGTGAACCATTATATTCCTTCTGTGTTAATTCCCCAATTCCTCGACAATTCTCAGTATCATTCATTCGAGTGTAGTAGTTCAGATCCCAACAATTTCAATATTGTTTTCTTTTATTTACTCGTCATCATAAATTCTCATCACGTTGAAATACACCATCAGAAAGCATAATATCAGAGTTTCCTTTAAAAATATTAAATAAGTAAACCAACCTCGAAAGTAAATTAGTTGCGTGAAAATAAGTCAAATAATTATAACATAGATCATATTTTGTGTTGGAATAAAAATATTATATTAAAATCTTAAGTGTCTAAAATAAATAATATATCAAAAAATATGTGTCACCTTTAAAATATATATATATATATATATATATATATATATATATATATATATATATATATTAATGCATGTACCAAAAGGTACTGTATAACAAAAAAAAATTGACAATTCGAAAAAAAAAAAGTGCATTAAGGAACATGAAAGTATTGTACATACTACTTTGAGGTGATTGAATAAGTTTGTGGGCCAATGAATTTAAAAATATTTGGACAATGTTTTTATCTTTAGTTGTATGACACTTCTGAGCTTCTGTTCCTTGAACCGAAGCACACGCCAGCTCATCACCCATCTTTATACAGTGAACTACACCTTTATGTCCGAAAAACTAATTACCTTGCCTGCTACTCCTCCGCAATCATCACTGTAACTATTCATCATAAAACTGAAAATTCAAATATTGAAACCAAGCCAAAATCATCCCAATCGGTTCCTTATATTGCTAACCTCTTGGATTTGTATGGTACACTTACTATGGAGAAAACCCAAATTCTCACAAAGAATAGCAAAGAAACAGAATTTAACCCTTTAAATCAAAACTGTGCGGAATATATCATAATTTTATAGACAAAAAAAAGAAGTTACGATATATGCTATAAGATATGTGAAATTTTTTTATAAGTGTGTAACTATTAGTTTTGAATAAAGGAGAAGTTTAGAACCAAATAACTATAAGTTAAGGACTGTGCTAATTTGAATGGGCACATTTTTGCATACATCATTGGCAATAGTTATAACTTTAAGAACTCAATTTATATTTTATAAGTTAGATCCATCAAGTCCGACCACCCAATGTGGTAAGAAATAATATAAAAAATAATTCATACAGAATGATATTAAAAAAGTTGGTACAATTAATTCAAATTACTTAACCACCAAATCAATTCTAGGAAAAACAATTTAAATTGGGCAGAGAAAATTAACAATTACTTTAAATAATCATATTGAATAATATACTTAACCCTAATTACCTCTAACAAAATATACTTATCTAGTCCTGTGAGGATACTTGACAATTGTGAGTTTCGATTCGTCATGTGTTGACTAAACATAATATTACAATGAATAACATGGATGCAATCCATATACCAAACTTGTACTTCGCATAAAGTTATAAGGAATGCTTTGTAACCTCTTAAGAAGTATGAAGCAAAGTATTACAGAGGTGACATGGTGCAAAAATACAACAAAGTTGATTTCACTTTCAAGTTCTGATACTCCTTGTAAGGGATTTATCCGCGCGTTTGGGATGTCCTCCCCCCACAGAAGGATTTTAGCTGACCTGCGCGCGTTCGGCAGTAGCCTTTACCTCTCTTCGCCAATAGGACCCTTTCTTAAGGCAATCCCACATCGGAAAAGAGTCGTCTTCCCCCCTCGCATATAAGCCCTTGCACTCAAAGGAGGAGGTACCCACTAGCGACCTGATCAGGTGCCTAGTGGGTACCTCCTCCTTTGAGTGCAAGGGCTTATATGCGAGGGGGGAAGACGACTCTCTTCCGATGTGGGATTGCCTTAGGAAAGGGTCCTATTGGCGAAGAGAGGTAAAGGCTACTGCTGAACGCGCGCAGGTCAGCTAAAATCCTTCTGTGGGGGGAGGACATCCTGAACGCGCGGATAAATCCTTTACAAAAAAGGCGCCTTTTTTTGTAAGGGATTTATCCGCGCGTTCGGGATGTCCTCCCCCCACAGAAGGATTTTAGCTGACCTGCGCGCGTTCGGCAGTAGCCTTTACCTCTCTTCGCCAATAGGACCCTTTCCTAAGGCAATCCCACATCGGAAGAGAGTCGTCTTCCCCCCTGCCATATAAGTGAACACTTCTTATGAAAGAGGTACCCACTAGGATTGTGCGGGCAAGATCCTGCACGATATATAAAACGAGAACAGATCTCTCTCCTGGTGAGCAGCGAGTGAGCCGGTTGAGTGACCAAACACGCTGCTTGGAACAGCCTGCAAGGTACGGTGATAACCTGGAACGGCAACGGAAGATCCTGGGAAAGGAAGAACGATCCTGTAAGGCTAAAAAGGGTTCCTGGAACAAAGAAGAACAAGTTAGAAGGGCGCCGGAGTGTTTTCCGGCGTATCCCCTCCGACGGTCTAGTCAGTCTTTGAGTGAGAGAGAGGAAGGAGAAAACACTGAAAAAATGTATTGTAGTAGGGAGTTTGTAATTGCATACTAGCTTTGCCTTTTGGGAGGAGTATTTATACCTTAAAAGCTCATGATTGCTGTCAGTGTGGTCAGTAGGTGATCATTACACACAGGTAGCGTGTGTATTGATTTTGATGAGGAATGTCTTCTCTAATTGACTGCTCGGGGTCCCGAGCAATTAATGTCAAGTCGTTGGGATGCCGACGGTACAATATGCTCCTTTCGGGGAGGATGCAATAAATGCTCTGTAATAGGAGCATTTATTGTCTTTCACTTCCGAGCCTTACCGCATTGAATGCGGTCTCATCAAGGGAATGATGCAATTAATTGTTTGCTTTCCCAAAGCGCGTGTCAGCAACAGCATGCGGTTTGTCTGTCTTTGATGTGATATCATATGCCACGCGTCCATCACGTATTGGCTATGACCTCTGTATTCCAGTATGTTCTGACATTACTTGTGTAAGACGAGGTCATGATGAGCAGCCTAGACTAGACTAGGCTAGTGACCTATACATCAATAGCTTATCTCGGAGTAGATGAAGCGTCCAGGACGGAGTAACTCTTGGCACCGAGGAAAGGCTCGTCTCGGGCACCGAGGGAGATATGCGACCGAGGTACATGGGTGACCGAGGACACGCGTTGGTTGTAAAAATATACTAGACGCATGATCCTATATATGAGGTACCTCGGGGGCGAGGACATTCGTCGCCGATGGTGCTTGATCCAAGCAACAGTGTATTAGCAACCGAGGACACGTGTCTTCATTATAGGGTATTTCAGAAAAGTCCCATCAACTGCCCCCCAGCCTTCGATCTTCTGACACCGAGGACACGAGTTGTAAGGAGACGAGGGGTTTCCCAACTGCCACCCGTCCTTCATTATGGCCTCGAGCCGCTTTCCCCGGCTTGGGATATCGTGCACATTAAATGCGCCGTTTCGGTTCTCCCGTCCAATGATGAAAGTTTGCCCCTATATAAAGGGGGTTCCTCTCCGGTTTCCTTCGTTTTGCCATTTCAAACTTTCCCCAGAGCACCTCTTCTTGAATCTTTGCCGGAATTCTTGTTTCTTCTGCCATCGTCGACTGCCCTTTCTCTCAAAATCACAGAGCCAGCAGACCCATTATCGATTCCTGGACTTCCTGGAGGGAGTTGTTTTAAAGTTTTTTCAGAAAAACTTCATTTTTGACGTTCGGGTGAGTTTCAGAACCTTCTTTCTTTTGGTTCTCCTAGCCTTTTTGTTTTTCGATTGAACAGTGGTGTCATCCGGTCGACACGTCGTGGTTTTAAACCCTCGGGAAACTTCCTCAGGGGTTTTCAAGAGCAAGTACCCTTTTCTTTCCTTTTTTTAGAGATGCCTCGTCGTCGCCCTGCTCCCGAGAATCCTCAGGCTGGTTCTTCGGGGTCAGGGAAATACAAGGTGAAAGGGGAGGAGCAGATTGATAGATTTAGAGTCAAGTACAACATTCCTCCGTGTGTAGACGTAGTGGATTTTGACCCATCGGTGCACTCATCTATCCTCGGGGCCGAGGATTCCATGCCTTTCTATACCAAGGCCATCATAGAGGGTGGAATTAGGTTTCCTTTGCCCTCCCTGCTTCTTCAGTTCATCTCCCGCTTTCGCCTCTTCCCCGGGCAATGCTGCCTTAATGTCTTTCGAATAATCATGGGGGGTCTTAGAACTCAATAGGCGCCTCGGGGTAAATATTGGGCTCAATGATCTCCTTTTCTGTTATTCCCTCCTTAGAGTCATGTCTCACCAACACTTCTAGAAGTGAGACTAGAGGTTGAGGAAGACTTGGAGGAGGACCCGGATCGGGCTTCTGAGGCAGAGGTAGAGGGAGTTGCTGAGGAGCTCGGGGTCAGAGAGGACGTTGTTCCTTCGGACGCCGAGGTGGGGACTTCCGGGGGTGACTTGTGGCCAGACTTCCAAATCCTTCAAACTTTGGACGCCGAAGACGCTCTCGAGGCAGCGATGTCTAACGCCCCTCGCATTGATTTGGGGTTCCTTAGGCAGAGGCAAGCCCTCGCAGCCGGGAGAGGTCGAGGGACGACCGGCGGTACTCCTACGGGGACCAGTTCTGCCACTTCTTTGAGGGTTCTCGGTCGGGGCCAGGTGTGAGACCGGGATCCTCAGGTGGAGGAGGAGAGAAGGGTCAAGCATCGGCATGACGGCCTTAGCCGGGGACCCAGGGCACCTCCCGCTCAACAGCAAAGCGGGAGGGATCGTGGATTACCCCCTGCTCCCCCACAACAGCAGCAGCAGCAGCCACAGCCCCAACAACAGCAACAACAACAGCAGCAGCAGCAACAGCAGCAACAACAACAACATCAGACTCCTCCTCCCGTTCCGCCTCGGGTGGAGGCCGCGGAGTGGAATCCCCGAGCCACTGATCACATGAGCCGAGTGATCAGGGTCGACGATTCTATTATGTCGGATCCTCATGTCGCAAATGCAGTGAGTGAGACACTGCACTTCGAGGCTGACATGGAGGCTCATAGGGGGCGATCAACCAACGTGTTGTTCCGCTCCTTCATCCAGAACTCTCTGGTGGTGAGTTTATTTTTGCTTTGGTTCCTTCATTCTTGTTTTCTACTTTTGTGATTAACACTTTTTCCTTCCTTTGCAGGCTACCCAGCAGATCTCCGTCATAGCTGCTCGGTACCACGGGTCTAGGATGGACCTTCAGAGGGCCCGAGGTCAGAAGGAGGAGGCGGAAGCGGCCCTCGCCCGGGCAATGGAGGACGTAGCTGCCCGGGATTCCACCCTGGCGGGGCAGGCTGCTCAAATAGAGCAGCTCCTCAAGGACGCCGAATCGGCCAAGGTGGGCGCTGAAAAACTAAGTGCCGCACTTGCCGATGCTGAGAGGAGGATTACCGAGCAAACGCAGCGGCTTTCTGCTGCGGAGGAGAGGGCAGTGGGTTCCGAGGAAAGCTGTCTGGCCCTTACCCAGGAGCTAGACAGGATCAGGGCCGAGCAGCTGAACCGGAAGTCGGAGGAACAACTCCTGGAAGAGTTTGCCGATGACGTGCTCCCCGCTCATGAAGAAAACAGCAAAGAGTTCTTCAAGAAAGGGTGGGACGAGGCGCTCCAGGCTACTGGAGTCCCACCAGACACCCCTCTCTTCCAAGTGCACAAGTATGTGCCCTCGGCAGAGATGGCACAGGCAGAAGCACAGGTTGCTGAGGAGGATGAAGCCCCTACGCCGATGCAGACCTCGGCTAATGCTCCCGAGGCGGTGATAGTGGACTTGTCCGAGGACGCTCCGTCGGACCATGCTCCTGAACCTCAAGTTGCTCAAGCTGTTCCCGCTGCCGAAGTTCTTCTCTTGCCTGCTCCAGAAGCTTCTCAGCCATTTATCGCTGACTCGCCCTCGGCTGAAGTTCTGGAGATGCCTGGAGCCCGATGAAGATGCCTTGTATTTTCTGATTGTATCCCTTCTGCTTTCCTTTTGTAGCCTTCGGGGACGCAAAGCCCCTATTTTTGGAAATAAATAACAAGTTTTTCTTTCCTTCTGTTGTGTTTAGTAATGTCTTGCTTCTCTTTTTTTTTTTTCTTCGGGGCTGCTCGCCTATTTGAGAGCCAAGCTCTTGTGCTGCTTCGGAGACTGGAGTCCTTGTACCTTTTCCCCAAGGCCTTGTCCTTCATGGATGCTTGTTCCTGCATTTGCTTCGGGGACAAGAGTCCTTGAACTCTGTCCCCAGGGCCGTACCCTTGCAGGAGACTTGCTCCTGTATGTGCTTCGGGGACGAGAGTCCTTGAACTCTGTCCCCAGGGCCATACCCTTGCAGGAGGCTTGCTCCTGTATGTGCTTCGGAGACGAGAGTCCTTGAACTCTGTCCCCAGGGCCATACCCTTGCAGGAGGCTTGCTCCTGTATTTGCTTCGGGGACGAGAGTCCTTGAACTCTGTCCCCAGGGTCATACCCTTGCAGGAGGCTTGCTCCTGTATTTGTTTTGGGGACGAGAGTCCTTGAACTCTGTCCCCAGGGTTATACCCTTGCAGGAGGCTTGCTCCTGTATTTGCTTCGGGGATGAGAGTCCTTGAACTCTGTCCCCAGGGCCATACCCTTGCAGGAGGCTTGCTCCTGTATCTGCTTCGGGAACGAGAGTCCTTGAACTCTGTCCCCAGGGCCATACCCTTTATCTTCGTTTGGCAAGCTCTTGAGGGAGAGAGTACTTCAAAAGTAATACTTCTTTAAATTCCTAACATTCCATGGTCGTATTACAAGTTTTCCACTCATATCTTCTAATCCATACGACCCGGCGCCTCCGACTGATATCACTTTGTAAGGCCCTTCCCAGTTAGATCCCATCTTTCCCTCTGTTGGATCCCGGGTATTGGCCGTTACCCTTCTGAGGACCAGATCGCCTATCCGGAATTCTCGAGTCTTGACCCTCCTGTTGTATAGTTGGGAGATCTTCTCTTGATACTTGGTTATCCTCAAGGCAGCTTCCTCCCTTCTTTCTTCCAGTAGGACCAGATCCAATCCCAGTTGATGATCATTTCCCCCCTCATCGAAAGCTTGGGTCCTTATGGTCGGGAGCCCTACTTCGAGGGGTATGATCGCCTCCATCCCGTATGCCAGGGAGTAGGGGGTTTCGCTTGTTGATGACCGAGGGGTAGTCCTGTACACCCATAAAATGTTTAACAGTTCTTCGGCCCATTTTCCCTTGGCTTTCTCCAACCTCTTCTTGATCCCATTGATAATTGTCTTGTTGGAGGCCTCCGCCTGCCCGTTGGCTTGAGGGTATGCAGGGGTGGAGTAGAAGTTACGGATCCCGAGATGCTCACAGAAGGACTTGAAACGCCCGCCAGTGAACTGAGTCCCGTTATCCGATACCAGTGCACGAGGAATCCCAAACCTGACGACTATGTGCTCCCAGACGAACTTTTTGGCGTCTATGTCTCGGATATGACTCAACGGCTCTGCCTCTACCCACTTGGTGAAGTAGTCTGTCGCCACAATGAGGAACTTTTTATTTCCCGGAGCCTTAGGCAGAGGTCCAACCAAATCGAGCCCCCACTGGGCGAATGGCCAAGGGCTGGTTAGAGGGTGCAAGTCCCCCGCGGGTTGCCTAATTGCGGGGGAGAACCTCTGACACTGGTCGCATTTCTGAACGTATGCACGCGCATCCCTTTGCATTCGCGGCCACCAATATCCCTGAGACATAATGCGGTGCGCCATTGATCGCCCCCCAGAGTGCCCCCCACATATTCCTTCATGTACCTCATACAAGAGGTCTTGTACCTGATCTTCTTGGATGCATAGCAAGTAAGGCCCTGAGAAAGATCTCCGGTAAAGCTTCTGATCCGAAGAGACCCAAAATCTTGGAGCTTTGAGCCTTATCTTCCTAGCTTCCTTTGGACACTCCGGGAGATCTCCCGTTGTTAGGAACCTAACAAAGGGATCAATCCAACTGGGCGGCTTGGGTGCGTCCTGGATGACCATCGCCTCGAGGTTTCGGTCTATACAGGATGCAGGGAGATATTCAATGGTGATCCTGCGTGACTGGGAGGAGTCCACCGCCGAGGCTAGACAAGCCAGGGCATCAGCATGCGTGTTTTTGTCGCGGGATACTTGCCTGATTTCAAACCGGCCGAATCTTTGGATCATGGTCGTTGCCTGGTGATGGTACGCCTTCATTCTATGGTCCCTAGTTTCAAACTCCCCATTGACTTGATTTACCACCAGCATAGAGTCGCAATGCACGATCAAATTGGTAACCCCCGTCGCCTCAGCTAATCGAAGGCCTGAGATGAGTGCCTCGTACTCAGCTTCATTATTCGAAGCCTTGAACCCCAGCCGGATGGCCTGCTCTGCAATAATCCCTTGTGGAGAGGTCAGTAAGACACCGATTCCGGACCCCTTACTATTTGATGAACCATCCACACATAAAAGCCATGGCGATCCTTCAAAATCTGATGGAGATGCTAAGTCGGAAGGAGGCGGTCCTTCTAGAACAGGATGCTCCCCTGAAAATTCTGCTATGAAGTCTGCCAGTATTTGACCTTTTATTGCAGTTCGGGGTTTGAAATGAATGTCGTGCTCCCCCAACTCCACCGCCCACTTGGAAATCCTTCCGGAGAGTTCCGCCCTCCTCAAGATTGCTTTTAAGGGCTGATCGGTCAGGACAGTGATCGGGTGCGCTTGGAAGTAATGCCGCAGTTTCCTGGCAGTGGTGACCAAGGATAGAGCCAGTTTTTCCAGGGGTAGATATCTTGTTTCGGCGTCCAGGAGTGCCTTGCTTATATAGTAAATTGGCTTCTGGCGGTGCTCATGCTCACGGATAAGTACCCCGCTTACCGCAAACTCAGATACAGCCAGGTACAGGAACAGCATCTCCCCTTGGATGGGGACGGACAGGGTTGGAAGAGTCCTTAGGTATTCTTTGATCCCAGCCAGGGCGTCCTCGCATTCCTGGTTCCACATATTCTTCCCAGCACTCTTGATTACTCCAAAGAAGGGTTTGCATTTATCGGAGGAGCGTGAGACGAAACGGTTAAGTGCAGCCAGCATCCCTGTGAGTTTCTGGACTTCTCGGACGGTGCGAGGGCTTCGGATGTCCAGGATAGCTTTAATCTGATCCGGGTTGGCTTCGATTCCTCGCTGACTAACCAGATACCCGAGGAATTTTCCTGACTCCACTCCGAAGACGCACTTCGCTGCATTCAACTTCAGCCCATACTCCCTGAGAGTGGAGAAGGTATCCGCCAAGTCTGTAAGATGATCACAACTCCGTTTGCTCTTTACCAGCATGTCGTCTATGTAGACCTCCATGGTGTTGCCGATCTGCTTCTTGAACATCCGATTCATCAGTCTTTGGTATGTTGCCCCGGCGTTCTTCAATCCAAACGGCATCACTTTATAACAATAAACTCCCTTCGGAGTGATAAATGTCGTGTTTTCTTGATCCGGGGCATAGAGAGGGATCTGATGATATCGTGCTCGGGCATCCAGGAAGTCCATTCGTTCATATTCGGCTGTGGCATCTACCAGCTGGTCCACCTTTGGCAGGGGGTAGTCATCCTTGGGACATGCCTTGTTTAGATCTGTGAAATCCACGCAGACACGCCATTTCCCCCCTTTCTTCTTTGCGTATACCGTGTTGGACAGCCATTCAGGGAACTGTATCTCTCGAATGGCGTCAGCCTTCAGGAGTTTGTCGATTTCTTCGTTGACCGCGTTGGTATGATGTGGGGCCATGCGTCGTGGCCTCTGCTTGACTGGCTTGTGCGACGGGTCAACATGCAGCCTGTGAGTGATTATCTCGGGGTCTACCCCCGTCATTTCCATTTCGTTCCAGGCGAATATGTCTGTATTTCCCCTTAGGAACTCGATCATCTCCTCCTGTTCGGCTGTAGGCATCGAGGTCCACACTAAGAAATACCTCTCTTCTTCTCCCTCTACCAAGGGCACCTTCCGGAGGTCCTCAACCGACCGTTCAACCGGGTCTATCCGGGGGTCATCCATTCCTGGACGCCCGGACTGTAATTGCTATTTTTCCATTATCTCTTCCGGGGCTCGTCCCTTCTCCTGGCTGGACGCCCCGGCTCGGACGGCCGAATAAAAACAGTTCTTCGCAGAGGCTTGGTCCCCCCGGATCTCCAGGATACCCTCTGGCGTGGCGAACTTTAACTTCTGATGGAGAGTGGAGTGCACCGCTCCCAACGCGTGCAACCATGTTCGCCTCATAATCATGTTGTAAGGAGAGTCCGTGTCGATCACAACAAACTCTGTGTCGATGACGAAGGGACCAGTGGTGACCGGTAATGTGATTTTCCCTACGGGCAAGGCGAAAGAGTCGTTGAACCCGATGAGGGGTGTCCTGATTTTGGTTAGGTCTTTGGGGCCAAAGCCCATCCGCTTCAAAGTCTCGAAGTACATCACCTCCGAGGAGCTCCCTGAATCTATTAAAATTCTCTTGACATCGAATTTCCCTATCATTAGGGTCAAGACAAGGGCGTTGTTATGAGGAATCACCACGCCTGTCAAATCCGCGTCGGAGAACGTAATGCCAAGCTCACCCATCCTGGCCCTTTTACTTGATGGCCCCACATCTCCCTCGGCTACCTTTCTTGTAAAAGCTACCCTGTTGAGGTCGGACTCGAGCTCCTTGGACGTGGGGCGCTCTAGCGGACATATAT
>CAUOFW020005310.1:0-27650 GCA_963454935.2 Ilex paraguariensis
AATCATCGTAATTTCTCACAATTAGATTCCTCAAGCCCATCGAACCAAATTGTTTAATCCAAAAAAATAGTCCATAACATGTGAATTCTACATATAACACTCTCATAATTTAACAACTTGCAATTCTCTATATTAATTTAACATACAAAAATAGCACAACAAATATATAATATATATACACATATGTGATTAGGGAGACCAAAGTTGGAATTGTAGGAGTGAGGTTCTTAGAATCATTGTGATCTCTGAAAAGTAAACGTAGAAGTACTTTTTGTTGTTGCTAAAAAACTAAAGAACCCCATATGTTTGAGAAAATACATGACTTGACTGGTCTTGAGTTTAAAATATTTTCAATGGGGGAAACTTCTAACATATTTTAAAATTTGAAACATTTTATCTTACTCCCCAAACATTTTTAAAATTCTAGTGGGGGCAACTTTAACATATTATAAAATTTCACCTAACTCACCAAATACTTTAAAATTCCAGTAGGGGCAGCTGCCCCCACTTTAAATCCATCTCCGCATTGCACCATGAAGTCATGGTTACTCTAGTAATATAAAACTACGGGATATGAAAAAAGAAAGATAGAGATAAAAAAATAAAAAGTTGATTGACGATGCTCTCAGGTTCTCTCTCCCGCTCTTCACAAAGAGTCCAAAATAAACAGTCAAAAAGACAAGCATTATATCAAACGAATTCACCTGATTGGTACTGCAATGCCTGAATTTTAAAACTTGTTACATAACTCTAGGTTGAAATTCTATTCAGACCAATCTTCGGTTGATATTGGGGTTCATATTTCTTGATTACATCTCCTGTAACTTGGAAAGAAAAAGAGGGGGAAAAAAAGCTGTTCTAAACTGTACAATTTCTCAAGGTGAATTTGATAACTTTTCGTTTTTTTTTGTATTTTTTATTAAAAAAAAAACTAGTTTTTGTTTTTTCTGTGATAAAATTAAAAATATAATACATTCATTTATATTTAAAAAATTATGAAAACAAAAATAAAAAAAAGCTGTTTGGTATTATATCAAAATTCACCACCCAACTCCACTATCCACCCAACCCCAAATCCACAACCCAACCCACTGACCCACCAAAACACCACCAAAACCCCACCACCGAAACCCACCCTAGCCCCACCACCGAAAACCCACCACCACAACCCTGAAACCCACCCCCACCACTGAGATCTGAACAACATCATCATAGATCTAAAAATAAATGAAAAATTTGCAGAGAAAAAGGGAGCTTACCGCTTCGCTGGAGATTGAGGTATTCGCCGGAGATAAAGTTCTTTCACTGGAGATGGAGATGTCGCTGCAGTTGGAGGAGCTTGTTCCCCGGAGTTGGAGATGTCTGTGGAGCTAGAGCTTGTCCGAAGAAATGAGTGAAATGCATTTTTCTTGGCATTTACATGGTACCTTAATTCATTCACCCACTTTTTTCTTGCAGATGATTTTATTAATGGGCTTATACAATAAAATTGATCTTGATGACGATGGTTTGCCTTTTCTCTATTGTGTTTATCATTGATAATTGTTTCAACTTGATCTGAAATCATGACAATTACTCCTCCTCCAAGTAATTTAATATTGGTGATCTGAAATCATGACAATTACTCCTCCACCAAGTAATTTAATATAGGGACCTGAATATATTATTATTGTTTTGTTTATATTATGTATATATTTGCCGTGTGATGGATGAGTTCATGGAAAATGACATCCATTTGAATTTATGTTATACTTAAGGATATTCAAAAAATATTATTAGGGATTACTTGTTGAGTATTTGGGATGAAGTTATCTATACTACTCTAAAATGTGTAGATATATGAAAAACTTTTAAATGCCAAAAAATATCCGTTTTAAATTTTTTAAAGACACCAATATCCCTTTTGTCAATACAAGTTAGGACTCAATTTAACTAAAAAAATTCTAATCTTCAAATTTACCCTCAAACTACTCTATAAAGGCATATGTGTAAGATTGTGATTATCAATACTTTTAATAAAGATATACTGTAACTTATATCATTGACAACCTTTCATCTTCTTTTGACATTAAATTAATTTGTGTTAAGTAAGCCATCACTAAGCAAAAATAGCATAGGAAAAACAAAATTGACAGCTGTCATGGTTCCATGCACGCTCAACGTAGCCTAAATGACTTTTAGAAATTAAACATTGCATTCTTATAATAACTCATGTATTTCTTGCTCATGACATAATAGCATTGCATCCATGTACTGATGCAAGGATTGAGCAAAGAATACATAAGCATTGCATTCTTATAAGTTTTTTTTTTGTCAATATTCTTAAAAGTACCGGTATGGTCATTTACCTATAAATTGATCAAGTAATATTTTATTGTAAAAATAATACAAAAAAATTATAACCCAAAATAGTACACGTGCAACAGACGTGTACATTAACTGGTTTAATCTAAATGCCAACAGGTGATACACGCATAGTTTTTCAATTCAGATGAGACATCATCCCAATAAAAAGATCCAGTTAATGGGTAACATGATGCAATATATTATAGGCTTGTTTGGTTGCCGTATTAGAAATAGATGGCCTAGATGTAGTAATTCAATCTAATACAATATAGATAGATAAAAGACAAAATTAAATAGGGTATTAGAATAATATGTAAATGTTGGGTAGTAGTTACTTAATCCAATCAGTTTTTTGGTTAGGAAATTATTTCATCGTATTAGTGTTGAATTAACAAAAATACTCTCTATCAATGTTTGTTATATTGATGACAACTTGATTTTATTAGTTGAGGGGTTATAATAGTAAATGTGTGAAATAATATGTTTGAATTGAATTATAATACCATATTTATTGGTGAGATTAAAATATATTCATAATACAAGTTTATCGTATAAAACATATACGATAAATATACGTTTTTGAAATTAATATGGTATCAAATTTGTTTACAAAACAAAGTATTAGGCACGATTAAATAAAAAATAAGACAATTTAATATTTAATTCCCTCATAATACGTCTACCAAATTAGTCCTATATATTGACAACCATAATGCAAAGAGAATTCCTATAAAAACCACTAAAACTTGGAATTAAGTCTTCAAATTAGGTCAAAATAACATTTTCCTTTACCAATAATAGATTTCCTCTTTACAAATTAAGCTCAATAATTTGATAAATTTTAAAATATATTAAAGCATGACACATTTATTTGAGTAAATTATATTTTACCCCATGGCCTATTATCTTTATTTTACTTTGTACTTTCAATTATAAATTTTTTCATATTAAATCCTAAAGTATCAATTTTTTTTATCACTTGAATACAAAACGATAAACTTGAAAATTTGTCAAAAGAGGGAGGAAAACCCCAAAGATTTCCCGCCAAATGCCTAGTGATAGACCTGGCCTAGAGCTGGGCCAGATCACAAATGCAGACCAATAAAGGCTCCGTCACAATTTTAGTTGAACTAAGTCCACCTTCCTAAAAGACACCTTCAACGCATGTGGGAATTTTCATCCAATCAGAGGGAATTCCTGGAGACACAATCACTAGAGGCACATCGTCAGTCTCGCGAGATCACCTCACTCATTACGAGATTAGGCGAGTTTCAAGGAATCACCATGTTATCACCTAGTTCGTTACGATAATAAAGTATGCTTCACAAAATTAGTTACGGGAATGACGCCTCAATCAGAATCCCTCAGAGACAACTTCAATTGCCTATAAATTGTAAACGCCGCTTACACATGGGGACATCATTCACATCTGAGCACTCTACACTCCTTAAGCAATAAAACACTCAGGACATCGTAGCCCTTCACAGTAGAGTAGGTCACCCTAACTGAACCATTTAATTTGTATTTGATTGTGTTGAGTATCTTTCTTAATTACTACATTAAATACTTGATAGGTGGTGCATAACCGCATTTTTGTGCATCATCATCTTGTGTCACTTTATTTTACCTTTTGCAACCACATAGTTGCTGGGAACAAAAAGAAGGTCGGTAAGATGAAGAAAATTTGGAGTTTAAGAAAGACAAAGTCATTGATAGGTATTTTTCTTGATTTTTGATCTACACATGTGCAATCGACAGTTTCTTATTGGTAGCATAAACTGCCCACATACGTATTTACAATAAAAAAAATTGACAATCGTTAACTATTTGAGTGATATAAAATAAAATTGATATTTTAAAGTGTAATGTGAGAAATATTATAGTTGAGGGTCTAAAATAAAATAAACGTAACAGTTTAAAAAAGATAAAGTGTAATTTACCCCATTTATTTCACTAGGCAGACAAGATGATTTCTTTTGTTGAGTGAACCTCGTTAACAATTGAATCCTACTTATAAGATTGAGTTAGGATAGAATCGATTTAAATTTCAATGATATCAAAATCAAATTTAAGCCAATTTCACCTTAAAACGGTAATTATAGATGACCAATTTTGGGGGTCAAAAATTAAGACTGAATAATGTGAAACTGATGTGGTGATACTTATTGAGCAAAGATTTTGGACCAAATTCAAATCAAAAGTTTAAAAGAAATTTCAAAAATTTTGTCCAAAATGTTGTCAATCGTAACACAAAGTTTTTCCTCTTACCATAATTATTATCAGAATATTGGGCTAATTTCAACTTGCACCCTGAAAGATCTCTTAAAACTTAATTTATACTTTTAAAGTTTAAAAATATCAATTTACACTCTGAAAGACATAAATTCGTATTAATGTGCACCTGGAGCTAACTCCATTCATTTTACCATTAAAAAAGTTTGGACTAATTATAAATTATACCCCTCAAAGTTTAAATATTTTATGTTTATAATTCAAAAAGAATCTCATCCATTAGTGTTCGTTAAATAACTCTTAATTATATAGTTTTATAACATCTTCGCGTCGTGTTCAAGTCAATAAAAAAATATTTTTTAAAATTTAAAAAAAAATTATAAAATACCTATTTTTTTCTACAATACTCGTTAAATAGTTATTTTATGTCTATAGTTAGATACAAATCTTTTAATTGTCCGATTAATTAAAGTTAGATATTAATAACACAACTACATACAAAAAATAGTTATTTAATAAAAAAATAATAAATATTTTTTAATTTTTAAAAAATATTAAATAGTGTCATATGAATTGTCTAAATGTAAAATATATGTCACAACGCAACTGACTCTATATAAAAATATTTTTTCATTGACTCGAACATTATATGAAAATGTTATGACACGATACAATTGAGAGCTATTTAACGAACATTAATGAAATTAATTTTTTTTGGAACATAAATGTGAAATATTTAAACTTTGAGGGGTGTAATTTATAATTAATCCAAACTTTTTAATGGTAAAATAGATGACAGTTAGTCTCATATGTATATTAATACGTATTTATATCTTTCGGTGTGTAAATTAATATTTTTAAATCTTAAAGGTATAAATTGAGATTCGAGTGATCTTTCGGAGTACAAATTAATATTAGCCCTAGAATATTGCAACAAAGATAGACAAACCGAAGCCTATCGAGAACTGGAGAGAAAATCTATTTACCCAAATAAATATGAATGGAAGCATTTCATTGATGATTCATTAGTCATTCTTGAGAACTGGAGAGAAAATCGGAGCATGAAATGAAAGGCTTGGCCCTTGGCAGTTCCAAACATGTCCAGTTTGCAAAAATAGTAATAAAAAAACATGTTGTCAAATATTCTTAAACTTGTTGCCAAACAATCCCCATGACCCCCCAAAACTCTTTCCACAATTAGCCCCCCTCCCCCTACCCACAACCCTTCAGCCTCAAATAACCACCTCCCAAACCAAGCTAGAGTGATTCTGTTCACTTGAAACAGAGTTAAGTCCAACGAATTGTTGATCTAATGAGTAAAAACCCGGATATCTTCGTTCAATACTTAGGTTCAAGTCTCCATAGTTACGGCAGAGAGAGTGCTGTGGTGGTGGTGTGTTATTGAATCTTGGGTTCTTGGAGGGTTCTTGATAGAGTGATCAGAGGGAGAAGGGGTGAATTGAAGGTATCTAAATCAGAAAAAATTCTACTTAGTTTTAGCCTTTTGGATTTGGGAGGTTTATGGTGACCGGTAAAGACAGTGGTGGGTGATCTGCATGGTGGTCATGGTGGTCAAATGATATTTCAGAGGCCAAAATTGGTGGTGGGTAAGATGGCAGTGAACAAAACAAAAATGGGTATTCGTCTAAATCCATTCAGTTTAGACAAGAAGTGGACTATGCATATTAAACAGTAAACGTATATAGGGATACCCGTATATACTCGTGCGAGGATGGCCTGAAACTTATTCTCCCCGCCTTTGACCCCGCTAAACCCGTGATATATATTTATAATTTATATTTATTTATTTGTATATATAACAAATAAAATAATTAAGTGTTGTAAATTTTTATGTTTAATCCATTTGTTACAATGAGCTTTCATTCTTCTTATAAATCCATTTGTGAGGTTTTATGATTTTTTAATTTTTTTTTTTAAATCATAGAAATTATTTGTTATGAGTGAGGATGGTGGTGGGAACGTGGATCAAAATTTACCTACGGGACAAGGATGGTGATTAAAATTAATTGAAGGTTGACGAATATTTTTGAAGCATGTACGGGTAGAGACTACGCCCCCCGGCGCGGGGCTGTCTATTGCCATCCCTAGTTGAGGCCTAGTTTCTCTTGATTTTGAAGCAAGATGAAGCCTCACTGGGTGACTTCGTTTGAGGTTGTGTGGTGCTCTTACCCATTAAAACCTTCATAGGAAACCACACATATAACAGATGTTATATTTCTCAGGGTTCACCTATTCATGCTTATATGGTAGCTGTCTAAAGGTTCAAGTTTAGTCTGAAATCTGTGCTAGCATTGTTGTGCCTCCAATCTAATCATGTTTGTTCTTCATGCTTTCGCACCCTAGTATTGGTGGGGACTTAGAGAGCTGCCTTCGCTTTTGGCTTGCCTTAATATCATTGTCATTTACATGGTTTACAATCAAAAAAGAAAGGAATGAAGTTTTTGATGAATAAAACATGAATGTTGAATAAAATTTCTGAATTTCATTGCATCTTTAAAGGGTACTTATTGCATCCACTAAATGAGGTTAGTCACCTCATTTTTCTCGCAATTTTATGGGGTGTTTTCAACATAAATCAAATTTTCAAACAAATGATAGATTGTAATGTATTTTTCAAGTAGACTAGATATTACATAACTTAGTTCTGTTGATGCAGCATGTGCTCTTCTGATTTCTATAATCTCTTACTGGAAAATGGTTGCACTGGCAAAATGGGAAAGACAGTACTTCAAGCAGCTATCTCTGCAGGATTTCATGTTGTTCCAGTGACATTTAGTGGCCTAAAAACGTGGTTGAAAAGATATTCAAATGACAAACATAGGTCAAGCTTTTTGGAGAAAAGGGAAAAAAATTTAGATCTTAGTAATAAATTATGGCTAAAAGCAAGAAGAAATAGCTTGAATATTTCAAAGAGAAGCATTGTCAAGGTCATTTGACTTGTTCTAAGCTATTTATCAACTAAAAAATTATTACACTACTAAAATAAAAAAAATAAAAACTTTCATATCATTATCAACAACCAATCTTAGCTTTCGAAGAAGATAATTATATTAGTGATTGATATAATGAACATATTAATCATCTTAATATCGGGGCACTTTTTTAATAGAGGCAAAAGTTGTTGCAATACTAACATTATTAGCTCTACCACAAAACATAACCATCAAGTGACAATAATGAGTAGAAACACCAAATGTTCCTTACTTTTGAAATTGAAAAAGGACCAATGCATCAATAAATCTTGATCATGATAATAAATTACTATCAAGTAAAATCGCACTTTTTTTTTATGAACTAAAAATCAAAGTCACACTATGAAAAAAGGTAAATTTGTACAAATAATGAAAAAGGCATGGTGCACAACTAAAGCGGAATGAATGTATTTTTTGTTAATTGTGTTATCGCTAAATTCAATTATGCATCATGAGCGTGTGCAATTAAAGGAAATGATGTGTTCACTAGAACTTTCACCAAATTGAAATTTTGTTGGATGTAGCATTGTTA
Source organism: Ilex paraguariensis (assembly GCA_963454935.2). Classification (NCBI taxonomy): domain Eukaryota; kingdom Viridiplantae; phylum Streptophyta; class Magnoliopsida; order Aquifoliales; family Aquifoliaceae; genus Ilex; species Ilex paraguariensis. The sequence continues at coordinate 8,104 of CAUOFW020005310.1, forward strand.
GTAATGAGAATGTCGAGTTGTTAGAAATTATTACTTACCGAAGTCCAAAAAATTGGATGTGGTCCTAAGAGGATCATGAAGTAAAGATTATAAATTTGGTTTTTTTTCTTTTCTAGGGTGGAGTGTCTTATTGAAATTTAAATTGGCTTAAAACAAAAACAATAGTATTTACCATTTCATTGAAATAATCATGATTCAAAGTATGTGAACTAGGTTTTTTATGTTGGTAGATTAAAAATATTATAGTAAGTTGGTGATGTTTTATGATTAAAAAAAAAAGTTGATGATATTTGATTTTAAAAATAATTCACGTGTAATGTACGTGTACATCAATTAATAATTATAAAGACTCAAAACAAGACAACGAGAGAACAAGGAAGAGAAAGACTTGATACAGTGAGAATGGAGAAAAAGAGAGTGAAAGGAATTTAGGCTTTTTTAAAAAGTTGTTATATTTTATTTTTTATAAAGTTCTCCATAAACTTGTGAAAAATATTGTTTTATTATAGGGTTTTCTATAAGATTTTACATAAATTTATGAAATATATTAAGTCTTTAACTTGTCCATTCAAAAAGGTCTTAGAACATGAAGCTAAAGTAAGAGCTGAAAATTAAATTAGCACCCAAAATTTTTGTTGCTCTAGACGACTATTTTAATAGTCTAGTCACTAGGGTCAACCCCACTGTTTCTTTTCTCGTTCAAAGAATCAAAGAATTTACATACCTCACAAATCATAATTTTTGCACTACTTTTATTATCGAGTCTTCTTCCATGAAATCGATTTAGTGAGACAAAATTGATTATTAAATGACACATAAAAAGTAAAGATAATATATATGTTAATTTATATTTTATTCATTTTGTTTCAATTTGTCAAAAATTTTATGTGGACCATCACAAGATGATGTCATAATAAAGATATTCAATATTACAAAATAGTGCCGCATAATATTTTTTTTTTTGTTGGTAATTCAGGCATTTGAAATATATTAAACATTACATATGTTCTACTTCATACCTATTTCATCTATGTTCAACAATGTTTTTTTTTTTTGAACAAGGTGTGCAACTATTCAATAGTACAATCCATATGAATAGTAAATATATCTAGATCATTATAATTAAATACACTTTTTTTAGCAAATAAATTCATACTTTTGTTTGTCTCCCTCACAAAAATTCATTTTTACAAAATTACAATTTTTACAATAAATTATATGCTACACCTCCATAGATATTGTACAAAATAGAAACTAAGTTGGTTTCTAAATATGGAAGCCTTCAAAGGAGGTGCCAAAGTTAGATGCACTGAAATAAATTTCGTAAATTTCTAAATATCATTCGTCAAATTTCCCTTCAATTGACATGATCAACAAACAAATCGATGAAGAAAGGATCCGACACTGCTTCTTTAGCTGAACCATAATTGTTTAGTTGCTTTTTAAGAGAACGCAATTCTCTCTCATCTTTGGAAGTTCGATCCTGCCAAAAATATTGCATACAAATCAAGTCCTAAATGTTTCATGGTTTCAATAGAAATAACAGGCAAACAAAATAAGTCAAGAAAATGGTCAGCATTATCAGGTAACAACATTTGTCCAATTGATTCAGAACTAGGGGTTGTGCAGACACAATACCGCATGCAGATAGGAAAAGGAGAAAGAGTAGAAAGGGATTAGAATGTATAATTTTAGGTGGTTAATTCCAATTGCTAATATAGTTAAAAAGAAAGTAACAAAAAATGAAGGGTATTACTGACTTTTCTTGGGTGGACACCAAAACCACCTTCCCCCTTTATTAATAGCATAGACATAACATAACAATCCAAAGTCTATCCATAGTTTATTTATTTGGCTTCCAACAAATAAGAATGTACTTCAAGCTCGCAATTATAAAGTAATGACGTTGAGCAGCAGCTGTTTGAAGTCCAGTGTGAAAACCTAGTACTGGACAAAAGTTGGAGTACAAGCAACAGAATTTGAGGGGTAGAACTGCCATAATACGAACGAATTACCAGGTTTGACAGTTTAGGGCCAACTATAATTGATAAGAACCACTACATGCTTGAATTCATTGTGATATTTTAGAGAATAGATATTCATAACAGGTCCACTTCGTTGAATAACTTGTAAATAAAAGGACTTACATATGATTTCTTCAAGAGCAAAATGTCAACCAAATATTGCAACCATAACACGTTCGTCTTGGGGAAACTGTATGACGATTAGAAGAAACAGAATTCAGCAACCATAAAAATAAACTATAACAGAAAACAAGATGGCAAGGAAAGATAACAAGGAACATAGATCTTCTTGTTCCCACATACAATTTTGATTTTGGAAATATACAGAAGCCCTGAGGACCAACCCCTATTAAGGAAATACAAAGAAGTCACATAAAGGCGATTACCTTTAGAAGTCTGTGTGGATTGTGCATTGCAATTGCAGCAATCGATACACAGAGCAAATCGAGGACAAAATTTTCTTTTCAGTAAAACTAAAATCTTCATCACATTACTCATCCTAGCAGAATATTCAGAGTATAAACATAGCACAGGCAATGCATGTGATCACAACTTAAGGAAAGGAGGGGGAAAGAAATTTAAGTGGGGGAGCAATTTGCAAAGATATATGGGAAGGAAGAGAATGGAGATCAAGTTACCAGTTTCAGCCACAATCTGAAGAGTGACACCACCTTTTTATGTATTCAAGGATTATTGTTTACTTGTGTCAGATATAAAAATTTAACCAACAATTTTGGCGTTCTATGTTTAAAGACCAAGTTGAGAAGTCGAGTTTAGTTACTAAACTAAAAACTATTTCAAAGAAGCAGCTACATCTATTTGTAGAGTTACTGTTTACCCAAGCCTCGCAAGCATGGATTCAATATTGGATTAATTCTGGATGTATTATCCATACTTTAAATTATGGAAACCCCTTTCTTAAGAAACAAATAGCATTATGCCACTATTTCTTAATTGGGATGATAAATTTATCCAGTTACTACCCTATGTAAAAGCCTAAATCCACCTCACTTGCCCAGAAATTCTTCTAAGTGGTAGCCAAGGATATAAATCTATAAAGGGACGGTACCACTCGGTAAGCACTCAACAGTCAACATAGATGTGAATATTTCAAAAGATTAATAGAACCCAAAACATAGTCCTTGATAGGATCACAAATGTTATCAATATACCACAAAAGTTTGGGTGCATGGTGATGTTAGAAATTGCCCATTTGTAATTGGCTAATTCTGTGAAGTCACATTGTAAATCTCAACATCAGTCCATAATCATGATGTTTCAAGTTCAGGATCCGAAACCTATACAAAGAAAGGAGTTCAGCGTCAAACTACATCATGAAAATCTCCCTTGATTCTTCAAGGCTTAGGAAAGGTAATAACATTCAAGACCTTAGAAACCTGGTATTTTTACTTTAGCTCAGTAGGTTAAAATTGAAATAGATTTAGGATAATCCGTTAATGACTCATAGACATTTCATTAAAATATTTGACACATTTAAACTTGTTTTGAAAACATAGATTGAACCATGTATAGGATCCTTATTGAGCAGCACTCCTTAGTGCTCAAACAGACAAGTTTGTGCTTGGTTTATGGCTTAAAAACCAGTAGGGACTGCCCTCTTCTCGCTTACCTTCTACTAGAGTGGTCTTGGAACACTTATGGAAAAATGGAGAAGGTTGAAGAAGTTGGCAGCAGAGACGGCTTGAGCTGTCTGGCGATGACTCACGCAGTCCCAGCTCAACTCGATTGGTTTGATTCGTTTCTTCATTACAGAGATGTCCACTCTCTGGCTGCTCTCTAATGGCTCGAGTGATTTCTCACAAATTTTAATTTTCTTGGGCTCCAAGACTACTCTAATTCCGGGTCTACAAATAGGGAAGTCTCTCTAACCTAGGAAATTTCTCATAAAGCATAAAATTTGCCTTTTACATCTTTAGAAAACCAGGAATAAACCCTAGATCCCTAAGATCTAAAAGGCCAATTCTATTTGATTGCTCCATTTAACTTCACACATTGAAGAAAAAAAGATCTAGTGGAGAACAACCAAACCCACATTAGTTTCTTAAAAATTGCTCGAGACCTAGACGGATTGTTGTGCTGATCGAGTTCAAGTCAAGCTAGTTCTCAGTATCTCACAGTGGGTGAATCCAGAGAGATAGATTAAAAGACGAAAGCATCTAACCATGGGTGTATTGGTTGAGGTGCAAGAATTATATCCTTATAATCAATTTTGAGAATACTAGATTAGGTAATGTGAATCAAGATCACTTCTGTGATTTTTTCAAAAAAGGTTTCCACGTTAAATTGCCAATTCTGTGAATTGTTGATTTATATTAGCAAGCACACACACACACACATGCAATAACACACATTCACGATGTGTTTGATGAATTGACTCATTGATTGTCATATTCAATCTCTTCATCAACTTGGTTGTCATGGTTGTTGGCTTGTTTGGAGGAATAAGGTTGGACGATTGGATTGTTGTTGAGACTATTAGTTGACACATCTTGCATCCCTTCATGCTTAACAGATTTGTTCTAACTGGAAAGGGTTCAATAAGCTTAATTGAATAATTAATTTAGTAATTGTGGACTTGTGGTTAGTTGGTTTTCAAATTAGTGTTTGTTCAATTGGGAACTGTCATTAGGGGTGTAACTTGGGCGGGCTAACCCAATTTCAACCCAAGCCCAACCCAAAAAAATTAGGGTTTGGGCTAGGATCAAAAAACCCCAACCGAATTCAATTTGAGCGGGTCTCGGGTTGACCCCTCGAGTTATCGAATTGAACCCGAATATTAAAATCAGGTTTAACCCGATTTAATATTCGGGTTCAACCCAAATATTCATAACCATATAAATACATTTTTAAGTCAAGGGTTAATCTGTTCTGAAGTTTTCATTGTGCGTCTCCCTCACTATTTAAGTAGTAAACTCGGTTTGTACAAGAATTTTGGTTGTATTTATTTGTGTTCTTTATAGTTGTGGTTGCCATAGTTATCAAATCGTGTATCGGAAGGCGTATCGTAAGATACAAATATTGTATCGTATCGTGTATCGTATCGTGTATCGTAAGATACGATGCAATTTTAAATAAATAATAAAAAAATATATATACCTTTGAAAAAAAGTCATACACCATAAAAAATATAGCATTTCATTAATACTCCACCAACTATTCAAGTTATCAACATAATCCACTACTATTATAATGCAAAGTTCACAACCATAGTTCACTAATTCAAACTTTAAACACCAAAGAGACTTCTAATCCAAATTTCTAACATCCATTTTGAACTCAATCTTCAATTTCAATTGAAAATGCATCATCATCATCATCATTGTGATCGGATGCCAACAAGTCTTCACTTCCTTTATCATCTTCAACTTCTTGTATTTGTTCATCCTCATCCTCATCCTCATCCTCATCTTCAAGTTGAACTATTTGCTTTCCTTTTTTCTTGCTTAAAGTAAGATTTCTAGGCCCTACAAAGCAACCAATACAAAATATAAAAAAAATAAAATTCAAAGTAATGGAGAAGAAGAAAAAACAACCACTACATTTTAATTACCTCTCTTTCTCTTTTTGCTAGTCCCTTCTTGAACCTCAAAACATTCACCAACATTCATCCAAGTAGTGTCCTCAGGAAGGAGTGCATCTTCTTTTTCAGTGATCCACTCATCATCAGATTCCATATCTGAGAGAGAAATAGGATCATAGGAATCACCCTCTAGTATTCTCTTTTGGTGTCTTGCCTCCAATCGAAGATTGTACTTCACAAACACAAGTGCACTTAATCTTTGTTGCTCTAATCGATTTCTCCTCTTAGAGTGCACCTGGTCAAATGTACTCCAATTCCTCTCACATCCAGTGGCACTACAAGTCAAGCTAAGGACGCGGATAGCAAGTTGTTGCAACTCTGGACAACATCCTCCAAATGATTCCCACCACAAGGCTATAAAAAATTACAATAGAATACTCTATTAACTAACTTAAGCAGTTGCATTCAAATAACCAACTTAAGTTAAGTTACCACTAACCAGGTTGTTTCTTCTTCCTCATTTGGATTGCCATGTCCATTCCAAACATCAAATCAGCATTATGAAAGATATCTAATTGTTTATCAACTTTTTCTCTCATAATAGGACTTGGGCACATTCTCTGAATAGTCTGATATAGTCCCATCTTTATCTCATAGTCCGCACTACCGGTGTAATGAAACCTGAAATAATTATTTTGATTTACAATGATCATTGATTAGCATACAATATATAGATATAAAATGATATAAAAATTGAGAAAATTAAGTCTTACGCGGGATTGAGATAATAGGCAGCTGCATGAAGAGGTCTGTGTAATTGCATGTTCCATCTAGTGTCAACAATAGTCCATATGGGCTCATAGTGCTTCTTCACATTACGAAAATTCTTTTGGATTTGTTCCTTTGCCTTGTCCATTGCCTCATAAATATACCCCATGGCAGGCTTTAGATCCCCATCTACAAGCCTCAACACCTTCACCAATGGCAACACACACTTCAAGCAATACTTGATTGATCCCCAAAAATTTTGGTCAGCTAGTATAATATCCATCACTTTTACACCATCTCCCTTCTTACAATATTGACTTCTCTGCCATTCCTCAGAAGCAAACATTGCTCTAAGCCCAATTTTATTTTCAAATAAACTCCTTAAAGTTAAATATGAGGTGGCAAATCTGGTCACACAAGCTCTCACCAAATCCCTTTTCTTTGTATACTTTCTCATAAGATTTAACACCCAAGAATGTCTATAAATGTAAACTGTGATTTTCCTTGCCTTTGACATTATATCCTTGTGCAGAGGAAGGTCCCCAATATCCGTCAAAATGAGATCTAGACAATGTGCACCGCAAGGAGACCAAAACAACTTTTTCCTCTTTTCCATTAACAACTCCCCAGCTTTTACATAAGCCGATGCACTATCAGTTACAACCTGAACAACATTATCCTCACCAATCTCTTCTACCATTGAATCTAAAAGCTCAAAAAGATTATCCGCATTCTTACAAATACCTGAAGTATCAATACTTTTAAGAAACACACTTCCTCTAGGACTATTCACTAAAAAATTAGTGATAGAGCGATGTTTCCCATCAGTCCATCCATCAGACATAAGAGTACAACCCGTCCTTCTCCACTCTGCTTTATAATTTTCCATCAACCCACCATTAATCAAATTTGTTTCTTTTTTCAAAAAAGAACATCTCACCTCATGATACGATGGAGGTTTCAATCCCTTACCAAACGATGCAACAGATTCTAACATTCTTACAAAATATGGATCCTTTACCAAATTAAAAGGAAGGGCATTAGCATAAAAACATCTACAAATATCCAAGCATACATCTTCCCTACCCTTTTTCTTCAACATAGTATTCAAAGTAATTGTGGTGGTTGGCTGTATTTTATCAGCAGTAGTACTACCCACACTGCCACTACTTTTCGAATCCACAAGACTCATATCTTTGCTAATTGCCCTATCATCCAATAATTGCTTAAAAAATTCAGTTACTTCCTCAGGGCAATGCTTACACGCTGCTACATCTTTGCGATTACTTGCCAAATGATTTTTCATTCTTGAAATGCCTCCCCAATAGACATTTGCACAATGAATGCATTTCAATTTCAACCTTAATCCTTCTACTTTGTCACAATGTTCCCATGTGGGATCATTAGCAAGTTTTTTAGTCATTTCTATATGAAAATTGGATGCAGGTGATGCCACTGTTGCACAAAATTAAAATTAATCAAGATTCAGAAATTTTTATACAAAAAAATTTATATACATTTGGCTTTGTAAATAAATTAATATCATTACATACTGCACAGGACCAACGATCAATGGAGACTGGGAAGAAGAAGAAAAAGGAATACCTGGAGAAGGAAGAAGGCAGCGATCAACACCCACAGTCGGAGACAAGCAATCACCCACAGCGAGCAATCACCCACAGCAATCACCCACAAGCAATCACCCACAGACCGGCAATCACCCACAGTTGGAGACCACCCACAATCGATCACCACCCAGACTCGAAGACCACCCACAGTCGAAGACCACCCACCCAGTCGGAGACCAGTCGAACACAGTCGAAGACCACCCACAGTCGAAGACCACCCACCCAGTCGGAGACCAGTCGAACACAGTCGAAGACCACCCACAGTCGAAGACCACCCACCCAGTCGGAGACCAGTCGAAGACCACCCACAGTCGAAGACCACCCACCCAGTCGGAGACCAGTCGAACACAGTCGAAGACCAGTCGGAGACCAGTCGAAGACCACCCACAGCGATCACCACCTACAAGTCGAAGACTTCCCACAGTCGATCATCACCCACCCACACACGTCGGTCGATGGCTGAAGAGAAACGACAGTCATCGGTCGATGGCTGAGAGAAACCAGACGTCGATGGCTGAAATGTGTGATATATGTGAGAAATGTGTGAATTTTTTTTTTGTAACCCTAACCACTGAAACGACGTCGTTTCAGTGGTTATAGGGAATTGAAAAAAAAAATTCAACACACTTCAAACGACGTCGTTTTAAAAAAAAAAAAAAAAAAAAAAAATTGCACGTATCGTGCGTTTCGTACCGATACGTATCGTATCGTAAAAACGTATCGTGTATCGGACGATACAACGCAAAAACGATACATAACTACGATCCGTATCGTTTTAGGGCTGTATCGTAACGTATCGTACGATACGTATCGTGTATCGTACGATACTAACAACTTTGGTGGTTGCATTATATCAAATATTGAGTTCTTAATATTATGGTTTTTATGTTAAAAACTTGATTGAAGTTATTGGTTGTTAATTTAGGTGAATATTATGCAATATATGTATCAAGTTTATAACAATAAGTCTATTTTGGGCTCAACCCGAATTCAACCCGTAAAGTAGCCCAAAATCATTAACTCGAACTTAACCCGAGCCCGCCCAAATTAAACTCGGCCAGTGCTCAGGTTGAGTCCCTCAACCCGAGGTAAGATTAGGGTTAAAAACTATATACCTAGGGTTGGCTTTCCAACCCACCCGAGTTGCACCCCTAAGTGTCATAAACTTATTCACCACTCACCCCAGGTCGTACGAGTGTAGTTCCATGCGTATAATCGTGACCGGAAGATCCAATTATACTTCACTCCAAAAAAACATTTTTTTATTACATCATCAATATCTACTCTCTAAAGTAAACCAGAAATTTCCGATGCCATTATGCCACCATGGTTTTATCCTAATAGATTCGATGATTAATAGATGGATATATCGTACCTTCCCTCCCAGCATTCTTCAGTCACCTCTTTCATTTTCCGATAGGTATCTGACTGCATGGAATATTAGAGGTCACTTAAATGAAAAACTGAAACAAAAGCACTAGTATATCTACAACTTCTATTTTGTCTTACTTGTTTATCTCCTTTTGGACCCTCAAACAGTTCTGGGTCAAGAGATAGGTCCAAAAATAGAATATCTTCACCTGTGGACAAGGCATTATAGTCAACATGTTAAACCAGTAAGAAGTTGGACCCTAAGAAAGTTAAAAGTGAGCAATTTTAACCAGTATTGATCCTTGAAAGAGTGAAATCAATTATTGATATCAGCAATCCAAATGTCCTAACGAAAATTTGCCTTCCCTCAAGAGTGAATTGCAATGTTGCAGAAGCTTTCCGACTTAACAGGATGTTGCCCCTGTAACCAGCAATACATAATCCTGAATTAACAAGCAAAAGGATACATAATACAATTATGGATTGCATTATGACTAGACCAGTGCAAATCTCGGTGCTCAAATTCATATGCAGCCTCTGCTACCGCCAAAGCAAGAGTGACCTGAAATGAATGAAGGATGAAAAGTCACATTACAGAAAATGGGATGTACAAACAGCTGAAACTGGAAAAGGATGCTTACTTGCCTGAACCAACAAACTCCGTGCTTCATCGAAGTTCAATAGCACGAAACTTTCAAGATCCTGACCACCATGTTCTTGCACAAACACAACATAGCACTGAATGCAATTTCGTCAGTTCAATACGGAAAACAAATCATATAAGCATACAATTAGCACTTAGGAACAGGTACTTGAAGTTTCCAATGGTTAATGAATATTAAGTAGTTTTAAATGATGTCAATTGAAGAATACCTTTCGTTTGTTTGATGGGGAGAAGTAACTATCTAAAAGGTTGTCATTATAACTAACCTGCTTCTCTGGGAACTGATTGGGATGATCATTTTCTGAACCATGCTTCCCATCCCATTCTTCCCACGCTCTTGTCAAGGCAGCATCATAAGGGCCTTGGCATACCTTTATGCTGTGAAATGAAGAAACAAACTATTACAAGTCAACAACATATAGATTGATTTGGACTTTCAAAGTGCCTAAATTGAGGCTGAAGGAAAACACCACTGAGGTATCACCTTAAATGAAAACTTAACAGAAGCTCAACAGGTAAAATTTGAGACTCTTGCAACTATAGTCGTCTATTTGTGATATTGACAGACCAGCCTGACCAGAAGTAGAAGTTTGGATTCGACTTGCTTCACCTTCGTGATAAGACAACCTCCAAATTGAATTAACATTATGCTCAACACTTCCTCAATTAATAAAATATGTATTTAACAGCTTTTAAACTCTTTTATTACCATCATCTAGGGTGTTGGTAACAAACATTGAGTTAATAAACTGATCTCATGAAATAATGTCTACTCAACTAGCAAATAAGGTGCAAAGTTTTCCTGGGTAGCTTTTAAGGGTGAACCAGATGAAACCAACCAAATCTAATTTCTAGCATAGATCACAAGACGACATTGGTGAGAGAGAGCTTTTGTATGCAGTGTCCATAGACTCTCAAACTTGATAGCTTTGATCAAAACACAAGGCCAAAGAGCCAACTCGAACTTCATACACTCTTATTTTTCCTCAACACATGGTAATATGCAGTAATCCCCATATGCGGTCAAAATTGGTAATATTTTATATCATTTTTCTCCAGCATTTTTCCCTATGAAACTTTTTTCGTTTCTTTTATTGTTGATTATCTATTTCTTATCTTTAGTATTGGTCTACAACTATTTATTTGAATTGAAATGCAAGGACTAATATGGTACCCCAGAAAACACCTATTTGACCCATCTAGCCTGCTTTAAAGGGCTTGGCCCTCTATTCAAGTTTGAGTTCTTTTAGTGAGTGAACAACCACTTTTCTATACATTCCATTCAGACGATACGGTGACCAAGTTGGTTTGACTCAGGAAACTCCCTCCAGAGCAAAGCAAGTTGTAAGTCAGTTTCACATCTGCCTTTCCACTAGAAAGCTCACCACACACTTTTCAAACACTTGATTGTATTGTAGCATGTGAATAAGCCCAAACTGATGGTGATACATGAATAAGCCCAAAAAACTGAACTTTTCTCGAATCAAATAAATTATTGTACTGGCAGGGTCCATCTTAGAAGGCAAACCAAACCACATGCCACCTGGCCCTCTAAGTGAATCCTCTCACAACTTCTTAAATAGTTATCTCGTGCTTTAAGGCTTTCATTATCACAGAATCTGACACTATAGCGTATGCCATGCTCCCTCCAATCGCAATAATGAGTATTTGAAATTTTTTAAAATAAGTCTTAGTTTATACTTAAACCTTATTTGATATAAATGTACAATCTTTAAGAACTTAAATATTATCAAATTCTTCTGGCTCAAACCGTGGATTATAGTTCGATCAGCAACACCCACCTCTGCAGCACCAGGACCAATATCAAGTTTTTACCCATAAACTATGTCTCCACATCATTGGAACTAAACCTTCGTCACCTTCATTTTCCTCTGTTTTGCTCTAGTTCTCACAACATCCATACCAAAGCCTCGTTAATTCTTAAAATTCTGCCCACAAATTAACTTCAATAACATATAAATTTTTAACCATTTACTATTCCCCACCTGTACTAAACTTTAAAAAGTGTCCTCTTCAGTTTCACCTTCATTATTGCTGATCAATCTAATTTAAGAAATTAGTCAGGCTTCACATTCTTGGCTCTTTATGCTGCTAATTTATACACCCCTACTGTAATCTAAGTAGGTAAAGTAAACTATAAGCATCTAGCTACATGATGGTACCTTTTGTCTCATCTCATTTGCCCACTACATGCAGCACCTCTTACTGAATACGCCCAATCAACTCATTGTATTGCCTTAACCGGCCTTGTTGGCATACATAATTGATAACATTGCACGAATAATGGAACAATTATCAGAGCTATTAGTCAAGGAGAAAATGATGAAATTCTAGAGATATGATTTGCAGATGATTAGGTAGATCCTCTCGTGATATCAATCAAAGTATTAGCCACGAACCTAATAATTTGTTAAAAGATATGTTTGTGAAACACGGAAACTCGGTCAGCTGAATGGGAATCACAACACAACATATTGGTCCATGCTTGGTTTTACCCTCAATCCTACTGAACACGTCTTTTCCTGCCTTTCTGGCCAACAAATACAAATCTGCAGCAGGGTGGCTGGTTCTATAATTCCCAAACTGTCCAAATTTACTTGCCAATTATAATAGGAAAGAGATATGCATTAAACTTACTCGACTGTCTCTATAAAAGTGAAACAGATGTTGTGAGCATGACCCTCATCTCCTCTTAAACGATTAAGAGTCCAGGAAAGTACAACCTCATCAAACAATTCATCTGACCGCTGGAGAATATTAAAAGAACATAGATTAAATATTGGACAATTTACAAGGAAAACTTCTAGAATAAAAAAAAGTTAACCCTTTTGCAGGCTGTCAAAACTCTAATGGATGCCAGCCTCTCAGTTGGCTAAACCTTAGGCTATCTGAACTGAACAATTGACCAAGAGCATTCTGCCTTATTCCTTCCTTTAGTTACAAATTGTATCACTTGCCTAGAGACAACAATGAAAACAAGTACCTTTGGTACTTCCCCGTTCACTCTTAAATCTCCACCAAATGGAACAATTTTGCAAACAGCTTCCCTGACCTTAAAAGCTTCTCCATATGTACCTTCACCAACCTTGCTGATACTTTCATGGCCACTGTTATAAGGAAACTTCATGTTATCACTAAATTAAGAAGCAAAGGTCCACATGCATAAAAGAACTTGTGCCAAGTAAAAATGATATGAGAAATGCAGCCAGATGTAATTATGTGGTAACAGTGCAATGACAAGTTAAAGAAAATTCAAACAGTAACCAGAAAATAAGTATTGCAGCTATGGCAGAATTCATGATTTCCTGTGAGCAGTAAAAATGGTAATGCTTCTCGCTTTTATTTGTTGTTTCTATAAAAGTAGTTGACATCTATCTTCTCTTTGCATGTCGGAAAACAAAAAAATACAAACCACCGACTCACGGATTTTATTTTCTTTTACGTATTTCTAATCAAATAAATAAGTGAATTTTTCTGAATTCAGGAATGCTTCAAAGGGATAAATTCAGTTAAGCTAAACCAGTCAAACAATTCTCTGAAAGCAAAGTTGGTAAACCAAGAAACAAAATTACTAAAAAAATTCTATTTTTCTGAGTTTCCATAGATAACATTGGTATGAAGAGTTTAGTATTACTTCACAGTCAAACAAAATATTCCCTCGTGATAATTACACTTGGCGCTATTTACATTCAAAGGGAATCTTAGAATGAGAACATTAGGAAACAAGCTACCATATAATTCTACTCCAAATTAAATTGCAATATCTACAAGGAACCATATCACAAAATTACCATGACAGAAAAATCATATCGCACAGCAGTATGGAAGAGAAAATGTGTACGATTTTATGGAAGGATTGGGAATCTATTTTATTTCAAAAAGAATGCCACTGGTTGGAAAGAACAGAACACAAACCAATACTTGGAGAGTACATCCAAGAGTGTTGAAGGAGATGACTGTCGACAAACAGTTAATAGGGCCAACAAGGAATCCCAGTTCTGACCAGCCAGTGAAGCAGGCCTTGAAGTCAGAGAGAGTCCACGAACTGCAACTTCAATATCTTCACAACCCTCTTCATTCATAGTCAGGAATTCATCATTGCTCTTCCGTGATGAGACATGCCTTTCAGGAACATTTTTACTGATGTAACTTGAATTAAATCCGTTCTGGATGGCCTGTAAGCCTGAATGAATTTGCAGGGACATTTCTTCTGGGGTTTCCAAATTTGAAGATGCAAAACCATCACCACAACATGATTCCTTGGTCATTGCTGGAGTTTCTAATATCTTCGATAGTGAAGCAGAAGGTATTCCGCTATGATTTAGCTTCTTAGATATTAACCATCTCCGTAATATTGAGGACATATATGGTATAACAACAATATCACTATGGATGCCCATGGTCCATGTACCAGACTTCTTGGGTGAGGGGCTTTCCTCCATCAATTTGAAGGAATCAACCTCATGAAAGTAGGCCCGTTCCTTATCATAATTTGGAGGTTGTATAGTTTTTCCCTACAAACACCATATATCAGATGGCAGGAGTGCGTTAGAAAGGATGTTGAGATTCCATGCCATTTACAAATTAGAAGAATCACCACATCTCAGAGCACTAAAAATGCCTGGGTCACCAGTTCGAACAAGTTGTCACTACTTCTTGCCCATTTTTTCCTTAATTGTGGTACACAAACTATATGGAAAATTATTGAAAGTGTACGTATTTTCCAAGACACACAATTGACCACCAGTACCTCCAAAAACATCAATTGAAAAATGTAATATAGCAAGGAAAATCATATAAAAAACTGAAGCAAAGTTATACTCTGGGAAGAGGTGGTTTTGTTTTTCTTTTCGCCTTCCTTTGCTGAGGCTGATAATCTGCATATATTGTAACGGCGATACTTGCCCTCCCTCTGCCAATTATTACAAGGTAATATTCTCAAGCTATCAGTCTGTGGTCTGTTATTATTATGATGAAACAAGAAGATTGAAAGCAGAAACCAGTGACTCTAAAAGCAAACTATACGCAACATACACAAAGGGAGGGTGGGGGAGAGATAAATTCATTAAAGTCATAGAAATAATGCAAAAATACACAATGAACAGCTACAAAACCACGGGGTTGGTGGTTGTCAAGGTTTTGATTCTATCATAGAGCAAATGTTTGTAAAATGATCTCATTAGTACCGAGAACTATGGAAGATCACATAGTTCAGACATTAACCGGATATTCAATACTCTTCAAAATCAGAATTGAATGCTCTTAGAGGGCCTCGAAGTGGTTTCAAGGCATGGGTTTGTCAGGTATAAGGGGTATCTATCGAAAATTTTCTTCATCCTTAGGCTTGTTTGCAAGAATGGGATAACCACAATGGACAGTTAGACTGGATATGGTAAATTCGAACTTGCACTCTACACAACTATCGACCCAAAACTATTAGCATTTTTTTAATGATTATACTTCAAACAACTTATTTGGATATAAATGATGTAAATCTGCTTTGCAAGTGCCTTCTTTCACTTGGGATGAACTTTTCAATTGGGCCGCCCATAAATTGAAAGATGTATTTTTCTATTTTCTGGATGGGAAATATTGCTTTAGCAGCCATTTCATATTTTATTTTGTTGGAAGAAACCAAAGAACATTTGAGAAGAAGAAAAGAGAGATGGCATAGGTGTTGCGAATAATTCGGAATAAGTTTGTGCTCAAGTATTTAAGTGTAAAATTGTTGGCTGCCAAAATATGCAAATTAATGTTTGAAAGTAAACAATTAATCATGAACTGGGAGCCGCCCAGATCAGTGTTTGGTGCTTGGAGTCCAGTGCAAATTGAAGAACTGGTATTATAAAGTTGATTAGTTAACTTTTATGATCAATTTTGCAAATGTTCTGTTTTAGTCTATGTAGCACAGATACTTCTACTGCGATAACGTATTTGTATCCAATACATATCGGATATCAATACTTTTCGGATACTCGAGAATCGAGTATATGTATTGAATACTTTCAGCAATATCAAATAATTAATAAAACAGTTTTCGCGTGGGATAATTGTTGGATACTTCCTGAATACGGGCATCTCAAAGATGGGTACATGATTAAGAAGATAAATGGGTGCACATGCTTAAAAGAGAACAATGTTTGGCTGAAATTTTGAGATGATTTACAACTTCTTTGAGATGGCTTATGTCCAAACCAATGGACTCTATTGCAATTAGATGCTAGTTAAAAGTTGAGAACTCCAGAATGTTCAACTTTAGAATTGCACACAATATTGGATTGAACACACCATTGGATGGTCCCTAAATCAGCAACATATATTACATAAGTTTTGGATATGTTTTATCATCTAGCCCCATGGATTCCTAGTATTATAAAGAAAAAATGTGCAATAATATAGTAGTATCCTAACCATATTCGTCTCCTACTTTCAATAATTTTTTCATATCGTTGTATCCTTATCGTATTATATCCGTATCTGTGTTTAGTTAATTTTATGATGTTCTTGTAAGTCTTGTTCACACATGCATACATATAGTGTCGGCATACATATTTTGTATGCAAATATATATATGTATGGCAAATTTTCTTTCTCTTTTGGAAAATATTTGCTTCTTCAATCAACATACTGTTTAGTACCCCAGAAATTTACACCAAAAATTTTATCTTTACCTTATATGTGATAAAAAATCATTGATATTCTATGAAGCACAGACACTCTAAAAAAAGTGACGCATCCGTATCGGACACAAACACTCTTCGAATATGTATTCGATACTTTTTTCTCTATGCAAATAATTAAATGATAAAATTTTAATTTCTGACACTTCTTTGGTAACGAGTTCAATGCTTTCTTTGGTGACATGTCCGACACTTCTTTAAACTGTGTCTACTACTAAACAATAAACCTATGTTGACAAGCGATTAATTAAATTTTAAATTTTGACTAATAAATATCTTATACTATACGAGAACATATAATTACCAAGACCAGACATGTTACAATTTTCTTCAAACTATAATAATAAAAGCAAAAGATGCATAAAAACTTTAAACAAGAAGAATTGAGAAGATAAAAACAATCATTTAACCTATATATATTGGTACACATTGTCTACAAAAAAAAATTGTGATTATTTGACTATTATAACGCTTTAGTTTAAAAATTCACAATAGCTAATTACACATAATATTTACTTTTAATAAAGTACTAAATTTTTTATGACTAAAATATTGTTATCACTATATTTGTGATAAATTAAATAATTTTATATAACACACAATTATCTGTAGCATATCCCAACATGTCCGTGCCCGATTTTTTGTAGAAATGTCATGTCTGTCCGTATTTGTACTTCTTAATTGATTTTCACATTAATCAATAGAATCATACAATTATAGAAAACCACTAAAAAGTTTACATTTTTCGCTCGGTCAAATTAACGTGCTTTTTATTTTTTGGCTTCATCTGGTAAAAGCAATGAAGCGCAAGTTCTAACTAATCAAAATAAATCCAAAAAACTCACAAAATCTCAAACTTAAACACACCATTATCTGTAGTGTATCCCAATATGTCCGTGCCTGATTTTATGTAGAAACGTCATGTTTGTCCGTATCCATACTTCTTAATTGATATTCATATTAATCAATAGAATCATACAATTATAGAAAACCACTAAAATACGTTTTTCACTCTGTCAAATTAACGAGCTTTTATATTTCGGCTTCATCTGGTAAAAGCAATGAAGCGCAAGTTCTAACTAATCAAAATAAATCCAAAAACACACAAAATTTCAAACGTAACGGCAGTAAATACTGGAATCAACTGAAATTAGATCAAGTACCTGGTGGAAAGGGAACGATTCCAACTGACTCGCTTAGTGGGAGCCAAACTCGGGCGATTCTCGTTACTAGAACTAGAATTCGACAGCCTCCTGGAAATTTTAAAAAGAAACTAGAAAAATGGGTAAATAAACTGAAATTTCAATAGTAATTTCGAATTTTTGAAATTTGGGACTTTACTTTGCTACATCTTTGTGAATGTTTACAGCTTTCTTCCGCTGATAAATTACCGCTATTTGTGGTTCTGCTTCTTGTTGTTGTGGTCGATAATGATCTTCTACTTCTGCGGCTATGATTTCTGACCAGAGATCCTCATTATTTTTGCCTGAAATACAAACAAAAAATCAAAATAAGTGAATAGAAGTGTGTGTGTGTGTGTGTATTCGAATGAAGTTGAAACTATTAGGGCTTTTCTCTGTACCAGCTCGGGAACCCATTGTCAGTACTCCACACAGAGTGATTATTATTTGGATTTTCAAGAATGACGCTGTTATTGTCTTGTCAATCCACAAGAGAGAGAAAGAGAGAGTGAGTGAGAGATTTGAAATGTTATTGGGACTGCGCGGCAAGGTGAGCCTGTGAGGGGAGGGTAAGGGACCGATACCTACGACGTCGTTTTTCATCATTTACGGGTGCACTGCATTCCAATCAGCCAGGCCGTGCCTGTTGGTTACTTTGGGCCTCCATTAATCCAAAATTCAAAAAACTTTGGGTGCTGAAATTTGGGTTGGACCGGGCTCATTTGTGACCCATAAAAGTAATAAACTTTGCTGGAAGAATACACACATAAGGGTGGTTTGGTTATTGTGTTACATGGGGTATTAAAGAATTATATTGAATAAAAATATTTTAATACGGGTTTATACTAAATTTAGATGTAAAAAATTATTTCGTATTATATATGAGATTAATTAGATAAGTATCTCCTATAGATAATTTTAATACAATCTATTCGTATTATTGAACTAATTTTAATACCACTAGGAGATGTGGTATATAATACAACATAGGTGTATTATATCATTATTTTTATAATTTTATCCTTGATCTAAGAAAAATTCATGTGATCATTCCTTTTATTTATTTTAATTAAAAAAAATTAAATAGACATCTTGACTTCATAACAAATAAACCCTAACTTTTTTACAATAACCCGACATCTCCTTCATATGGACAAACCTGTAAAAGATCACTTCGCTTAGAATGATTGAGGGCATTTAGTCTACAGATTTAATACATTGGTATTAGTAATGATAGTGTGCACTTAATGGCCCTTTTTGGCAAAGTTTCACTCATCTAATTGGTTCTTTAGGGTATATTTAAAAAAAAAATATGATATATATTTATCTCAACAAAAAAAAAAGTAATATGTGGATTTTGACATTAATACCCTTCGTTCAATCAAATTTTTGATTTAATATTATGGTACATTAATAAGTTGGATTATAATCCCAACAGTGACAATTTGGACCTTTTTTAATATCACTTATTTTTTTTGCCCGTAAAAAAAAAGGGTGGTGGCAAAGAAGAACGTCCAACGGCCACCCCGATAAATCCTCACCGGTGGGATTATAAGGGTCCTGACCACGTCTGGAACACCTCTCAGGATCAGACCTAATTAGACTAACATAGCGGTCAACCACCAATTTCAAATGGAAAACTCCAAACACTTGAACTCTAAACTCAAGG
>CAUOFW020005311.1:0-27646 GCA_963454935.2 Ilex paraguariensis
TAGGTTGGACTCTTGCTGATATTAAGGGGATCAGTCCTTTGGTTTGCACTCACAAGATATACCTAGAAGATAATGCTAAAAAATCTAGAGAGATTCAAAGGAGACTTAACCCAAATATGAAAGAAGTGGTACAAATGAAGTGTTGAAATTGTTAGATATTGGAATAGTTTATTCTATTGTAGATAGTAAATGGATAAGTCCTACACAAGTAGTCCCAAAAAAACTTGGTGTCACTGTAGTTGCTAATGACATAATGAACTTGTACCAATTAGAATAGTCACCTGTTGGAAACAATAAAACAAATGTGAAGCCATTTGGATTTTGCAATACACCTAAAACCTTCCAAAGATGTATGCTTAGCATTTTTAGTGATATAATAGAACATTTTCTTAAGGTGTTCATGGATAATTTTACTGTCTTTGGTGATTCTTATGATTACAGTTTAGCTAATATTGAGAAAGTTTTAATCAGATGTCAAGAAAAGAACCTTGTATTGAATTGGAAACAAATGCAATTTCAGTGTTCAAAAGGGAATTGTTCTGGGTCATGTTGTTTCTTCTCCGAGAATTCAAGTTGACAAGGCAAAAAGTGAACTCATCTCCAATTTGCCCATTGATGAGCATAGATTATTGCATATTATGTATCTCTTTGCACCCATTTATACTTGATTTTGTAGGGAAAATGGGGAAAAATGTATTTAAACTCACTTTTAATGGAGATTTGTGTGATTGTAGGTAAAGAGTAGGTAAGGGGGTGTATTAAGCCTCCTATAAAGTGCTTAAAGTGGACGGAGAAGAAAGGGAGGCTTAAAGAATTGCTCGGGACATCAAGAGACCAAGAAAATGCCAAAACATAAGAAAACCTACCTGTAGAAGTTCATCAAAATCTACCGGTAGGTTTAGTGCACTGGATTTCTTCTGCTGCAGCCTTTGCGAAAACCTACTGGTAGATTTTGCCTACTAGAAAAAACCCACCGGTAGGTTTCATGATCGTTCTACAGATAGGTTTTGCACAAAAATGCTAGAAGCCTACAATCTTAACTCCACCTACTTCGGGGGCCCACCTCTTGTTAGCCCACACATGCCCTGACATTTATGACACACTATGATGCTCTCTTACACCTAAAGCCTGATTTTGGAAGAGAAAGCATGGAGGAGGAAGAGAGAGAAGAGTAGTTGAGGGAAGCATGGAAGAGGAATGTTGGGCCTGTGGTTGCTTATAGCAGTAGCCATTCCCCTTCCAATCATAGCAAGTCAACTCTCATAAATCCAAGGGAGGGCTATGGATGAATTTTAATCAAGCTTTAGAGGATGATTCAATTACTACACAAGTTTAGAGAGAGAAGTTCAAGGAAGAAGATGAAGTTTTAGAGAGAGAAAGTTAGGTTTTCACAAGTCCTCCACCATTTTCAGTCTAGCAAGCTTTAAAATACTTGTAATCTTTCTTACTTTCACTTTAAACTCTTCCATTCAAGTTTTAATCAAGTGTTTTAGTATTTCAATTTTTGCATATGGGTATTTTTCTCTTTAAGCTTGTAAGTTGGGTATGAATGATATTGTTCTTCAGTCTAAAGTTTTCCTTGCACCAATACAAGTCTTATGCTTTATTTCACTACTATGTCTCATTACATTATGCTTGTTCTTGCTTTGACCATGAGTAACTAGACTTTTACTTGGATAATCCACGGGGAATTTCCTCTTGTGTATGTGAAATCAACTCCCCTCCATTCTTCTTCATAGTGTAAAGTATTTGGTTTAACTAGGTTGAGTGTGGACATGATTGTGAGCTCTTGATACACAGTAGATTTGTCACGGGGTATGCTTGAGTCTAACACCTCAACATTAGTCCCTCATTTCCTACGAATCAATCAAACACTTAGGCACCATTGGTTGAATGAATTGCGTTGATTTGGCATTCCCATTGGAAAGACTCCAATGGATTAGCCAACCTTGTTGTCTTGCATTTTTATCAAAACACCACTCACCAAAACACAACTCAAAATATTTTGACATTTTCGTTTCTTTACAAATCACACTTCACAACAATTTGACCTACCTTTCCTGAGGAGACAACCTTGGAATAATCATTCCAAGTAAAAAATGACATTGCAAGTCTCTCATCGCTTGGGGAGCACTTTTGCACACACACACGATTTTTCCGATTTCTTGCAATGAACCTGAGGGAGAGTGACACTCACCTATTGGTATAAGCCATATACACATAATTGGGATCATGTTTGGAGATTAGGGTGAATCGCGAAGCAAGTATTTTTGGCATCGTTGCCAGAGAAGGCTAAGTGTTGAATTAGAAGGTGATGTCGGACAACAGAGATAAGTCCCGTGATTCTCATCATGGGCCTAAATACGTTGCTCTTTTGTATTTATTGGTGTATATTTTTCCTTTCAATTGTAGATAGTGTTTTTGTACTTAGGGATGGTAGGATCAAAATAGATCAGTGAGACGTGCTGTAGGACAAAACACAATCTAGACAAAGACCCACCTGAGGGTGCTAATGACAATTTCGAGGATGATGGTGCTAATATTCCAAGGGCTGGGGGAATGCAAGACCCTAGAATGCCAAACCCCCAAATGCAATTCCCCCTCCATGAAATGAAGGAAATAATATCCCAATTGATCCTTCGGCGAGGTCAATGAGAGATTATCTACCACCAACCCGAAGCACCACCTCTCGTGTATACTTCTATCGGTCCAAGGCCATGCCTTCCTTGTTAAATAGGAAATGTTACAACTACTTCCTCAATTCCATGGAATTGAAGAGAAAATCCTTATTTGTACATTAAGGAAGTTGAAGAAATTATTGCGACATTCCTCACAAATCACGCCATGGAAGGCATAGCACATATGAAATTATTCCCCTTCTCCCTAAAAGAAAAATCCAAAACTTGGTTGAATTCGTTGAAGCCCTAATCGATAAGCTCTAGGGCACAAGTGGTTTTTGAATTTCTGAACAAATTTTTTATGGTGCCCAAGACCATTGCTCTAAAGAAACAAATTCAAAATTTTTCAAAAAATCCCAATGAGTAGTTTTATCAATGTTGGGATCGATATAAGAAATTGCTACAATCCATTTCACATAATGGATTCGAATCATGGCAATTGGTGAGTTTCTTCTATGAAGAAATTACACCGGGCTGTTGACAATTCATAAATATGATGTTCAACTAAGAGTTTCTAAACAAGGATTCTGATGTGGCCCTTGAGTATTTCAATATTGGCACAAAATGCTCAATCATCAGATATCACGGATCCTGTTGATGTACTAAGGTCCTCTTCGGGGAGTTAACCAAGTGGGGGAGGGATGTATTATTTGTGTGACCAAAAAGACTTGCTAGCCAAAATCACAAAATTATCCCACAAGGTGGAGAGTCTAGAGGTGAATAGAAGGCATGAGATGTCTAACATTACCAAGGCCGAGGAGTGTTTCTCTATATGTGAAAGTGTTGAGTATTCTATCTCAGTGTGCCCAAACATTCTGGAACTCAAAGGGGTTTGTCATGAGCAAGTGAATGCCTTTAACCAAAGTAGGCAATCATTCTCTCCACTTTTCCATACATATAATCCGAGTTAGAGCAATTACTCAAACTTTAGTTGGAAGAATGACAAACCTACTCCTTACAGGTCCAACTCATTATTGCCTCCTATTCCACCCAAGCAAAACCAATCTTATTATGGTTATGGTCCCCCGTCTAGAAACCAATACCCACTGTCCAATCAACAAGGGTTTTCCTAAAACCCACCTCAATAAGGTTTTGGTCAACAAGGAACATCCAACCCACCCACCTACTAACCTCCTCACAAAAGGAATTTGGTGCATGTCGTGCACCAATTCATTTAAAGCCAAATAACAATCAACAACCAAACCGCCACCACTTTTAATGATATCCGAACTCAAATCACTTAATTTTCCAATGTCATAGGATCATCCCAACAAGAGAAAGGGAAATTTCCCACTCAATCCTAAGAAAAACCAAGGGGTTAACACGTGATTGAGTCATCCCATTCTACCAAGGAGAGTTGTGAGAAGCTCAAGGCAATCACCACCCTTAGGAGTGACAAACAAATTAATAAAACCATTTTGCCAAAAGTCCCACACAAAGCCACATTGGCAAATGAAAAATAGACTAAGGGCAACTCTGAGGGGGGGGGGGTGAGACACATGAAAATGAAAAAATTGTTGATTTGAATGTGCATGATTGTCCTATCCGGCCCCTTTTCCCTAACACTTGAAGCCATCGGCTAAACTTGCTAACTATTCGGATATCGTTGAAATGTTTAACTTGGTGAAGATAAACATTTTGCTCCTTGATGCCATCAAACAAATACCTTCATGTGCAAAGATTTTGAAAGACTTGTGCACCGTGAAGAGGAAGATGTATATGCATAGGAAGACATTTCTCATGGAGCAAGTGAGTTCCATTTTAAGGACAAAAACACCACCCAATTTTAAATATCCCAACTGCCCTACCATTGCTATAACCATAGGGAATTGCTGGGTGGAGCAAACGTCAACTTCCTACCCTTTTTAGTGTACTAACAGTTGCAACTTGAAGAGTTGAAGCTAATTCCATTCACTCTTCAATTGGCAGATTGAAGTGTTAGAACACCAAGGGGAGTAGTTGAGGATGTTGTAGTTCAAGTAAACAATTTATTTTTTCTCGTTGATTTTATTGTAGTTGATACTCATCACAGATTCCTGCCATACTAGGTAGGTCTTTCCTTGCTACATCTAATGTTGTGATAAATTGTAGGAATGGACTAATGAAGCTTGTGTTTGGGAACATGACAATGGATCTTAATGTATTCAACTTGTGCAAGCAAGCTGGCGATGATGAGGAAGTGCATGTGGTTAATCGAATTGACACCTTGGTGTAGGACCATATGGAGCTACTTTGCAATTCAAAGTTGGAGGAGGAAGAGTTTGTTGATGGTAAGGAGCTGAAGACTATGCAAGGGGTATGAAATTAGGCCCTGATACTTGAGAAACTTCCATAAAAAGAGAAGAAATTTTTTCCATCAATCGTACAAACACCAATCTTGGAGTTGAAGTCACTACCTTCTACACTCAAGTATGCATTTATAGAGGAACACAAGACATTCCTGGTGGTGATAAAGTGTAAACCCCACACTTTTATCTTAATATGTGTATATATGTTTAAATAGCAAGTAACTATTTCTTTTGAAATGTTAATATAGAAAAATTTGAGTAAATAGTAGTTAAAACCTAGTATAGCTTGTAAATATAGGAAATAGTTGTAATAGAACTTGTACCAACTTGGTTTGATGTACAAAAGTATTTTGTATAAGTTTGGGTTGGAATTGGAAAGGTTTGGAATGGATTGGAAATGAAAAAGGGAGGTTTTGTAGAAAAACAGATAAAACCTTTTGGAAGGTCGCTGAAAAACCTTCCGGAAGGTTAAGGTAAAAGGCTTATCCAGTAGGCAAAACTTTTTGGAAGGTCAAGGAAACTGTGTGTCCAGTAGAAAAAACCTTCTGGAAGGTCAATGACAACCTTCTGGAAGGTTAATGAAAAGGTTTGTCGAATAGGCAAACCTTCCAGAAGGTCTTCAAAAAATATGAAATTTTAAGTCGCGAACAGCCGACTTTCCTTTCACTATAAATACTTAAGAACAACCCCTTTAGCCCATTTCAACTTCTCTAACCATAGGAAACCTTAGAGAGGAAGAAAGGAAGAGAAAAATACAAGATCAAAGGGAATATCTACTTCAATAAGATCAAAACCCTAGATTTTCAACAACATCAAGATAGGGGTTTTCTTCCATTCTTGTCCATTGAGGATAAGGCATGTATGTATATGTACGTTTCCACTCTTAATCATATGTACATGCTATGAAATCATGATTCCTTGAGATTTTTGCAATCAATTACCATGTTTTAAACAAAGCTTTGGTTATATCACCATGAGATTTCTTTTCTTGTCATAAAACCCTAGTTTTCCAAAGAGATGAATTTTTCTCTTGATTCTCCTTTGTTCTTGACTTTGAAACCTTAGTGCTTTGTGTTGAGTAATAAATTGATGTTGTAATGATCTCTTGATTATTTTCTTAAATTGTTCTCTTGTATTCCAAATTGTGAGAATTGGGGATTTGGGATTTCCTTGTGTTAAAGAAAATGTTTGTCATTGCATCTCTTGTATGGTTGTTGTGATGGACTTGAATTACATTCGAGCATTGCCGTAGAGTGTTGGAGGTTAGTCTATCCTAGAGGGGGTGAGATGGTTTTCTAGATGCATGGGAAGCAACCAACATACATGAGAACATGGAATTATTGTTATTGTTTGCAATTGGTTTCTGACAATAGCTAGTGGAGGTATGAGACTCTACAACTTGTTGGAAATGGTTATGGTTGGAAAAGGTTGTTAATTGTAACTTGGTTTTACTGTTCATTTAAATTATTGCGATTATGTACGCTTGAGATCAAATAAATTGTCACTGTTTTATTTCAAGTTATATATGCTTAAAATTTTAGATTTTTGGAAAACCTTCCGAAAGGTTTTTCATAGACCTTCCGGAAGGTTTTGCCTACTGGAAAGAGATTTATATTAACCTTCTGGATAAAAGTTTACATTAACCTTTCGGAAAGTTTTCATAGACCTTCCAGAAGGTTTTGCCTGTTTTCCTACAAATCCTTCCTTCTTCATTTCCAACCCATTCCAATCCATTCCACGACCATCCAAATCCAACCCAAACATGCATAATAGAGTTTTTCACATAAAACCTCATTTATACAAGTCTAGTACCATTAATTTACATATAATTACACGTCAGAATGACATTTAACCAAAGTTTTACAAAAACTTGTTTCTAAAAGCCACAAACCGGTTTTTATTCACCCTCGAGGCCTCGAATGGGAGTCCTCTCCTGGTACAAACCCTGCACTTGAAATGTTTCCTGTATAAGGTGAGCCAACGCTTAGCAGAATATTTCCTACAGAGGCTACTCCCCAACCTAAGTGCATATACAATGTTCATATACAATATTCACAATCATATAATCATTACAATCAAGAATATACATGATTCATATTGGAATCTACCATGCCATGCCATGAATGAAATGATATTCACTCACGCACATCAACCCGAGCCCTCACCGGCTCTCACCACACTATGTAATGCAAGTGTAAAACCTTTATCATTGATCAAATACATCCAATGATCATTTTTGAAATACCAACTATATGTTTATAAAACTATTTCATTCATGGATGTTTCCCATCAAATGAAACTTTGTATTACAAAATCATGTGTCTTTGTTGAGTATCGAATTCCAGAATCACACTGCCTGGCTTCGTACGCCATTACACTTTTCTAAAATTTCACCACAGGGAAGTGTATGAACCAAGTAACCGGGTTTTTCACCCGAGGGAGTGTCTAGCCCTTCTTGCTATACCCGACACAAGTTTTTCTCATGTAACATGCGACTCCATGGGATCTTCGATCCAACATCTCCGAGTCCACATATCAATCGCCAAGAGTGGTATTGATTAAATCATGCATACACACCCACACTCATGCCTAAGTCTATGAATATGATGCATTTTTTCCATGCAATATGCAATGTAATGAACCATTGCATAATGAATGTCATACTGATATATAAAGAATGCCACATGAGTCATTTAACCACATATCTCACATATGTCATGGCAATTTCAATGAAAGCGTATAATTACCATAAATTGTCACAATGTGAATACATCAATTAGCACATATTAACATTTCCTTCCAACACATCTTATAAGCATGTTAACAACACACTTCATGTACAAGTGCTATAAAACATATGGTATGCTCAAGATATCAAGTTGTAAGGGATTACACAAGTACTTCCCCAATACCAAACTTTGCTAGGATTTGGTCTAAGCCAATTCCATTCCCATTTCCTCTTTTCCTTAACCATAGTCAAGTGACTTAGGTTATTCCAAACCCTTACCCCATTCATAATACACCCTAGGTAAGAAAAGAAACCAAAATAGGAGAAACCTTACCTCTTGGAGTGTAAGATGAAGACTAGAAGCTTCAAAACACCTCCCTAGCTCCAAAAATTATTGACTTCACAAAATTCTCCCCTTGGATCGTTGGTGAAATCCCTCATTCTTGGTACGTACGCGTAGCCCTCGTCGCGTAGACTAATCTTAACTTTTGGTCCGACGAATTCTTACCGACGGAACTTTGGAAATCGGAGAAGAAAGCCTGAAATTTCTATTTTCTCTCTCCTCTTCACACGCCGAACTCAGCCAGCCAAATAGTGAGAAATATCTGAATTTTTAGATATTTTGCCACTATTTATACTTTTAATTGTGCAGTCTACATTGTCCTGCTCGTTTAACAGTTTGTGGTCCATTTTTAACCCGAAACGACTTAATTAAATCCTGACTTTAGTTCAAATTAATTTTATTTGAAATTTTATTCAATTATAAGAAAATTTCATAATTTTTATTTTTGGGGACCTTTGAAAGTTCATTCGTCACCCAATTGTCTCGAAAAATATATAAAATTCGACTATCTCATAATTCGACGAAATTTGATATAACAGCTCAATTTTGCGATATGAATCCAATGACAAAGTCTATTGCTCCATTCGAGCTATTTAGAAATATACATTTTAAACCCACATAATAGTGGCAAATTACTATTTTGCCCTTTGTTGGAAAAAGTTCAAAATTTTCTCGGGTTTTACAATATAAAAGAATTTGAAGAAGTCTGTGGAACATTGCAGGATAATTTTGAAATGGTTAGACTAAAAATATTTCCTTTTTCTTTAAAAGATAAAGCAAAATAGTGGCTTAGCTCTTTACGAGCTAATTCAATCACAAACTGGCATCTGTACATCGTACAAATACATTAAGACGTCAAATAATGAACTTTTCTATAAAAGAAGGGGAAACTTTGTGTCAATGTTGGGAAATATTTAAAGATCTTCTCCAAGCTTGCCCACATCATGCATTTGAAAATTGGACTTTAGTTTATTTTTTCTATGATGCTCTTCCACCTGTAATGCGGCAATTTGTTAAAATGATGGCGCAGGGGAAATTTATAAGTAAAAATCCTGAAAAAGCATTCCAATTTTTTGATACTATTTTTGAGAGTTCCTTGATGATGATGATTTAAGAGCTAAAATGACAAGTTTATCTCAAAAACTAGAAGCTTTAGAGATGAAAAAAAATAAAAAAAGTATCTATCATTTCAACTACCGATCAAATCTGTGAAATTTGTGCGTTGTCAGGATATCCTGCAGCTGAGTGTCCAAATATACCTGCATTTAAAGAAGTCTTAATTGAACAATATAATGCTATTCCAACTTATAATAAGCCTTATTTGAATCCATATTCTGAAACTTACAACCCTGGATAGAGAAATCATCCGAATTTTAGTTGGAGAAATACAAAACCCACAAATCAAACACAAGGCCCACCACAACCACAAAATCAACAAAATTATCAACCTTATCAACCCCCCACAAAGAAGAACTCTAGAAGATACTATGAATCAATTTATTCAATGTCAAATGAATTTTAACACTCAAACAACACAAACTTTTAATGATTTTAAAGCTCAAACTTCTCAGAGTATTGAAGATATTAAAATTCATCTAGCTAAGTTGACTCAGTCTCTCAGTATGCCAGAAAAAGGAAAGTTTCCATCTCAACCTAAACCTCCACAAAGTCAAAGTAAAGCTAATTCTGTGTCATTTGAAGCTTCTCCAAGTCAAGTACAAGCAATTACAACACTAAGAAGTGGAAAAATCATTGACAAAACGATTAAACCAAAAATTTCAAAGAAAATACGTAAAGAAATTCTTGTTAATGAACCACTTAAGCCTGAACCTTCAATTGAAAAATAGCCAAAAATACAAGATCAATCATGTCCTATTCCTTTACCTTTTCCTCAAAAGGTCAAGAAACTTACATCTAAAAATGATCAATCTGAAATTTTTGAACTGTTCAAACAAGTCAAGATCAACATTCCTTTGTTAGATACAATAAAATGAGTTCCAAATTATGCCAAAATTTTAAAAGATCTTAGCACAATAAAGAGATGAACAAATGTACGAAAGAAAGAATTCCTAACTGAACAAGTTAAAACTATAATACAACAAGATACTCTTCTTAAGTACAAAGATCCAGGTAGTCCTACAGTCTCATGTATCATTGGAAAATTTTAAATCAAAGAAGCTTTGCTAAATCTTAGATCCAGTTGTAATTTAATGCCATATTCAGTCTATACACAATTAGAATTACGTGAACGAAAACCATCTAATATTACATTACAATTAGCAGACCGATTAATAAAAATTCCATGAGGAACTGTGGAAGATGTTATAGTCCAAGTTGATCAATTTTATTTTTCAGCAGATTTTATCGTTATAGACAAGGAACCAAATTATTATGAACCTGCATATATACCATTGACTCTAGGGCAACCATTCCTATCTACATCAAATGCTTTGATTAATTGTAGAAATGGAATCATGAAACTTTCATTTGGAAATATGACCTTAGAACTAAATGTTTTTAATAGTGCTAAACAACCTAGAGAAGAAGATGAAGTGCATGAAATAAATTGTGCTGAAACATTAACTTAAAAGTTTTTTGAAAATTTTTTTCTGGAAAAAGATTTATACACTGTAAAATATGTATCTAAAAATGAATTGAAAAATCTAGAAAATCCAAAATGTAAAAATCTGTAGAATCCAATGTCAAGATCTTTAAGCCAGATTTAAAATCACTTCCAACCAATCTGAAATATATTTTTCTCAAAAAAAAAGAAATTCATCCTCAAATCATCTCATCAAAATTATCTGAAAGTCAAGAAAAATAATAATAGAAGTATTGAAAAATAATCAAAGTGTTCTTGGATGAACAATAACTGATATAAAAGATATAAGCCCACTGCTGTGTACTCATTGTATATATTTAGAAGAAAATTGATTAACCCTAGTTAGTGTGTAAATTAGAGTAGTCAAATAAATCAAATTAATAAAATAAAACAACAAAAAATTAGTAATTAGTATGAATTAGGAATTGTACGGTAATTAGTATTTTTAACAGTTTATATCCAAAATTACAGGTTTAATGCATAATTACTACAGAATACAAGGTGCCAAGTAGGGAAGCTTGAAATACAAAGGCTAAAGTGTAATTAAATCAAAGGAAGAGTCAGCATGCGTGCAAGTTGCAAATTCTAGCAAAGCACCACCGTCCGGACGGTGGTGATGGCGTCCGGACGGTCACCATTGATGATTATCCTGACTTCTTCCACCTCATGCTTCCTAAACGACTATAAATAGGCACCTTCTTCACTTCATAACGAGGTCGGACAACTGAGAGCTCCTGAGAGAAATCCAAAGAGAGAAAAGAGAAAAAGAAAGAAAGAAAAGAGAAAAGGAGAAAGAGAATCAGCAACACGATCCGGTCCGTGATATATTTCAGTCCAAACTCTGTATTTTATTTTTTGTAACTTTCTATTTGGATAATTGAACTGCTACCACTTTTTTTGTCTTAAGTGATAATAAAAGGTGGTTGTGTTTCAGTTGTTTCTTGTGAAAGAAGTTTTTACATTAATTTTAGTTGTAATGACAACTGCCCGCACTCCTTGCTTGTCTGTAGCAATGGAGTGTGAGTAGTCGTTTATACCCTCTAGTGCGAGGAGAACATATGTATCATATTGGCTAGATTATGGAAATGCTGATGTTTTATTTATACATTTATTTATATATGTATTATATGCTTAATGCGTGATATAGTGATGTGTATAATTCCAGTGTTGTGCCTTGGATTATATCATCAATATCATAAGACCCGCCAGTTAAATAACTACGGCGTTTCTACCGGTATGGCTTGTCCTCCACCGAAATGCTGAGGAAGTTGATTGATGTGTCGTACAAACCTAAATAATCCTCATGAATGGCTTGTCCTTTTGGGTTATTAGGGTTGATTATTATTATATATAACTATTATGACAATCTAACAACCACGATGTTCCTATCGGTATGGCTTTGCTTCCACCGGAACGTTGAGGATGTTTAACTGGCACATCTAAACCTAGTGTAGCCTAAGAAGCAGCTGTGTTATAATATATTACCACCAGTGTAGCCTAAGAAGCAGCTGTGTTATGGTTTATATATATGCACTTGCAATCATGAGATCAAATGAATAACTCAAGTATTCCTCATGAATGACTTGTCCTTCTGGTTTGCTTGGGTTAATTAGTTGACATAGATATAACTGATGTAGCCTAAGAAGTAGTTGTGTTATAATATATTACCACCAGTGTAGCCTAAGAAGCAACTGTGTTATGGTTTATATATATCAGACCTGTCGGTTGACTTTCCAATAACATGAGAGTTAATTGTTATGAGGTAGTATTTCCAGAATTGAACCAATATAAAGCATATGGTATCTTTAAGTTGAAGGGTATCTTTCATATTTCTGTCATTAATCTATTTTATTTACGTACTTTATTATCTTTGCACTTTATTTCCGCATTGCTTTTATTTAAATAAACTAGTTATCAATCTAAGTTCACATCACAAGCTATCAAACATCACACTACGTCAAACAACTATTTTACTATTTTAACTTTTTATTTTTATTTTGAACATGAATTACTAAATTCTCTGTGGGATCGATACTTGGACTTAAAATCGAGAAAACTACAATTTGACCACTTATACTTGGGTGTATAATATAATATAATTCAGATCACTAAAAAGTGCGAATCAAGTTTTTGGCGCCGTTGCCGGGGAGTTATAGTAATTTGAAAAAAAAATTGTTTATTTGTATTATATGTTTATAGTTTATTTGCTTGTTTTTAATAGTCTATGTCTGTTCATTCATCCGTAGGTTCTGTAAATCAGTCAACTCATACATCATCTACATCTATACCAGAATCCTTTGACTTAAGTATGGCTCAAAACGTACCTAGACAACAAGAAGGGAGAGAACAGGAAGTAATTCAAAATGTCCGACCGTTAAGAGAATATCTACATCCTACAAGAACTAATGTCCCGTCATGTTTTGCTTTTCCAACAGACGCTCCAAATATTAATATTAAACCAGGAACTATACAACTACTACCACAATTTCATGGTTTAGAAGACGAAAATCCTTATGTTCATATGAAAGAATTTGAAGAAGTCTGTGGAATTTTGCAAGATAATTCTGAAATGGTTAAATTGAAACTTTTTTCTTTCTCGTTAAAGGATAAAGCTAAACTATGGCTTAACTCATTAAGAGCAAATTCGATCACAAATTGGCAAGCTTTACAAACTGAGTTATTTAAAAAGTTTTTTCCTGTGCCTCGTACTAATGCATTAAGACGCCAAATCATGAATTTTACTGTCAAAGAAAAAGAAACTTTTTATCAATGTTGGGAAAGATTTAAAGATCTTCTCCAAGCTTGTCCACATCATGCATTTGAAAACTGGACTTTAGTTGGTTTCTTTTATGATGCACTTCCATCTGCAATGAGACAATTTGTTGAAATGATGGCCCAATGAGAGTTTATGAATAAAAACCCTGAAGAAGCATTTCAATTTTTTGATACTATTTATGAGAGTTCCCAGATGTGGGACTCGACTTCTTCAAACATTGTAGAAAATAAGCCATCTACATCTGAAAGAGGAAAATATATTTTGAAAGACGATGATGATTTAAGAGCTAAAATGGCTAATCTATCTCGAAAACTAGAGGCTTTGGAAATGAAAAAAATTAAGCAAGTATCTGTTGTTACCTCTACTGACCAAATATGTGAAATTTGTGCGTTGTCAGGACATCCTGCTGGGGAATGTCCAACTATACCAGCATTCAAAGAAGTTTTAATTGAACAATCAAATGTTGTTCCAACTTATAATAATAATAAGCCTTATTTGAATCCATATTCTGAAACTTACAATCCAGGATGGAGAAATCATCCGAATTTTAGTTGGAGAAATACACAACCTACAAATCAAACACAAGGCCCACCACAGGTACAAAATCAACAACAATATCAACCATATCTACCGCCTCAGAAAAGAACTCTGGAAGACACTATGAATCAATTTATTCAGAGTCAAATGAATTTCAATACTCAAACAAATCAAGCATTCAATGATTTTAAATTTCAAACTTCACAAAGTATTGAAGATATTAAAAGTCATCTTGCTAAATTGACTCAGTCTTTAAGTACTATAGAAAAAGGAAAGTTTCCATCTCAACCTAAACCTCCACAAAGTCAGAATCAGACTAATTATGTGTCATTTGAAGCCTCTCCAAGTCAAGTACAAGCAGTCACGACATTGAGAAGTGGTAAGGTAATTGATAAAACTATAAGACCTAAGATTCCAAAGAATATATGTAAATCAATTCCTATTAATGAACCACTTGAACCTGAACCTTCAATTGAAAAACAACCAGAAGAACATGAAAAAGATCCTCCATGTCCTATTCCTTTACCTTTTCTCAAAGAGTCAAGAAACCTTCATCTGAAAAAGATCAATCTGACATTCTTGAGTTATTTAAACAAGTAAAAATTAACCTTCCTTTGTTAGATGCAATAAAATGAGTTTGGTTTATGCTAAGTTTTTAAAAGATCTTTGCACAATCAAAAGAAGAACTAATGTACCAAAGAAAGCATTTTCAACTGAACAAGTTAATACTATAATACATCAAGACACACTTCTTAAGTATAAAGATCGGGGTAGTCCTACAGTCTCATGTCTTATTGGAAATTATAGAATTAACCAAGCCCTGCTAGATCTTGGATCCAGTTGTAATTTAATGCCATATTCAGTATATACACAACTAGGATTAAGTGAATTAAAACCTTCCCATGTTAAACTACAACTAGCAGATCGATCAATAAAAACTCCACAAGGAATTGTAGAAGATGTGATTGTCCAAGTTGATCAATTCTATTTTCCAGCAGACTTTATTGTTATAGACATGGAACCATGTTGTCAAGGATGTTCATTTGAATATATACCTATAATTTTAGGTCGACCATTCCTAGCTACATCAAATGCATTGATTAATTGTAGGAATGGAATCATAAAAATATCATTTGGAAACATGACCTTGGAACTAAATATTTTTGAAAGTACAAAACGACCTAGAGAAGAAGAAGACAAAGAAGAACCATATGAAGTAAACCGTGTTGAGACATTAAGTCAAATATATTTTGAAAAGAATTTTCTAAAAAAAGAGTTATTGGCATAAAATCAGTACTTGAAACTAAATCTGAAAATACATTCACAAAGGATCTATAATGCGAAGAATTGTTACCAAAACTTGTAGAATCCAATGTCAAAGTTTTTAAGCCAGAATTAAAACCTCTTCCAACTAACCTAAAATATGTCTTTTTAAGAGAAGAAGAATTATATGCAGTTATAATATCATCAAATTTATCTGAAATTCAAGAAAAAGAACTGACAAAAGTTTTGAAAAAACACCAAAGTGTTATTGGATGGACGATTGCAGATATAAAAGGTATAAGTCCACTTCTATGTACTCATTGTATCTATTTGGAAGACAATGCTAAACCATCTCGACAGATGCAAAGAAGATTGAATCCCTACTTAAAAGAAGTAGTGCGTGCTGAAGTACTTAAACTATTAGATGCTAATATTATCTATCCTATATCTGATAGTAAATGGGTTAGTCCTACACAAGTAGTTCCTAAGAAATCTGGTGTTACAGTAAAAAAAAATCAAGAAAATGAATTAGTTCCAATGCATATAGTTACAGTTTGGCGTGTATGTATTGACTACCGAAAGCTGAATTCTCTTACAAGAAAAGATCACTTCCCTTTACCATTCCTAGATCAAGTCTTGGAAAGAATAGATGGGCATGCATATTATTGTTTTTTAGATGGATAGTCTGGTTATAATCAGATTGAAATTGCAATAGATGATCAAGAAAAAACTATATTTACATGTCAATTTGGAACTTTTGCTTATAAAAGAATGTCTTTTGGGTTATGTAATGCCCCAACTACTTTTCAACGTTGCTTGATAAGTATATTTAGTGATATGGTAGAACGATATCTAGAAGTTTTTATGGATGACTTTTCAGTATACGGTGATTCATTTAACTTATGTTTAGAAAATTTGGAAAAAGTACTTATTAGATGTGAAGAAACAAACCTTGTCTTAAATTGGGAAAAATGTCATTTCATGGTTACACAAGGTATTGTTTTGGGTCATATAGTTTCTATAAAAGGAATTGAAGTTGATAAATCAAAAATTGACTTAATAGCTAATCTTCCTTCACCAAAAATTGTAAAAGATGTTCAGTCTTTTTTGGGTCACGCTGGATTTTATCGAAGATTCATTAAAAATTTTAGTTTAATATCAAGACCAATCTGTAATCTCTTATGTCAAGATATAAATTTTGAATGGAATGATGCATGTCAATTAGCATTCGATAAATTAAAAAACATGCTTATTTTTGTACCTATCATGCAACCTCCTGACTGGTCTCTACCTTTCGAACTAATGTGTGATACAAGTGATTATGCAGTAGGAGCTGTATTAGGTCAAAGAAAAGAGAAAACACCTTATGTTATGTATTATGCAAGAAAAACTCTAAATGATGCACAAATGAACTATTCAACCATAGAAAAAGAATTACTTGCTGTTGTATTTGCATTAGATAAATTTTGATCATATCTGGTTAGATCATCAATTGTAGTATTTATAGATCATGCAGCCTTAAAATATTTACTTACTAAGAAAGAAGCTAAACCACGTCTCTTATGATGGATTTTATTACTTCAAGAATTTGATCTTATAATGAAAGATAAGAAAGGAGTAGAGAATATGGTAGCAGATCACTTGTCAAGATTAAATTATGATCAAAAGAAAGAACCAATTCCAATAAAGAAACCTTTCTAGATGAACAACTTTTAGCAATAACCGAAGTACCATGGTATGCAGATATAGTCAATTATTTAGCTACTGGTACTATTCCCTTTAATTATACCTTGACTGATAAAAACAAGTTCTTAAATATGGTACGTAATTTTTTCTGGGAACATCAATATTTGTTTAAATACTGTAAGCACCAAATAATTAGATACTGTGTGCCTAATCATAAAATTAGTCAGGTAATTCAGTTTTGTCACTCCGAAGCTTGCGAAGGCAACTTTGCTTCAAAGAAAACCGCTACTAAAATTTTGCAGTGTGGATTTTATTGGCCAACTCTTTCTAAAGATGTTCATATCTTTTGTTTAAACTATGACAGATGTCAAAGAAGGAAAAATATTTCAAAAAGAAATATGATGCCTTTAAACCCTATCTTAGTTATTGAAATATTCGATTGTTGGGTTATCAATTTTATGGGACCATTTCCCCCATTCTTTGGATATCTGTATATTTTAGTTGCAGTTGACTATGTTTCTAAATGGGTAGAGGCAATTCCCTGTAGAAATAATGACCACAGAACAATAATCAAATTTTTAAAAGAAAATATTTTATCCAGATTTGAAATTCCTCGCGCCATTATAATTGACGGTGGATTACATTGTGTAACAAAGTTTTTGAAAACCTGATGGAAAAATATTCAATTTCACATAAAATATCCACTCCATACCATCCACAAACAAGTGGTCAAGCAGAATTAGCTAATAGGGAGATAAAATACATTTTAGAAAAGACAGTAAATCCAGATCGTAAGGATTGGTCATTAAGATTGACTGATGCGCTTTGGGCTTACCGTACTGCGTATAAGATTGTTCTAGGAATGTCTCCTTATGGGTTACTTTATGGTAAACCATGTCACTTGCCTGTAGAATTAGAATACAAAGCATATTGGGCAATCAAAATGATGAATTTTGACATAAATGAAGCTGAAATGTATCGTAAACTACAAATAAATGAATTAGAGGAATTAAGAAATGAAGCATATGAAAATGCAAAAAAAGCGAAATCCAGAACCAAAATATTCCATGATAAGAATATTGTGCAAAAATCTTTTAAACCATCTCAAAAAGTTCTGTTATACAATGCAAAACTTCGGTTATTCCCTGGAAAACTAAAATCTAGATGGATAGGACCGTATATAGTAAAGCAAGTCTTTGATTATGGGGCAATTGAAATTGAAAACCCAATAACTGGGACTATCTTCAAAGTAAATGGACAAAGACTTAAACCATACTATGATGGATTCACACAAGATGTAACTTCTGTGTTGCTTTTTGATCCACTTTATGTGCACTAATTATATATTTGGTTGTTTGTAAGTAATAGTACTAATTATGTGTAATTTATTTGACAGATTAAAACTCTTGAGTGAAAGCCAGACATCGTAACTGCTGAAAGACAACAAATTTCTGGTTTTTATTCTTAAATAATGATTATTACTATTTTTACATTGTAGATAACAATTAATTTAAGTTGGGGAGATAGGCATGTGAATTTACTTTGTGTGTTTAAAATAGTGCTTGTTCTTTAAAACTTTTTGTTTTTCTTTGTGACTGATGACGTTAAAGAACCAGATAGTGAGTTAATTTTCGATAATTTTTTAGTCATTTTTTTTATTAAAAATAAATAAATTTTAAAAATGGACGAAAAATTATTTTGGTTAAGTTTAATTTTACTACGTCGCTTCCTAAAAGATATACATACGTTGATTATGCAAAAAGCTAGATATGTTAGAAATTTAGAGATTTTTGGAAACCAAGCACAACCTCTATGTGGAAAAAGTACATATGCCAAACATCGACGAGCAAATCGTCTTTGTGCTTGTGTAAAATGTGGTCGTACAGAGCATCTGAGATGGTACAATAAGTGTGCGTAACCAATTTTAGGTTGATCGTTAGATCGTTTACGATGGATTAGAGATGGGCAGAGTAAGGATTATCCTGAGACGCCATCCTATTCTGGGCCAATGCTAAACATATACGTGTGAACTGAAATTAACCGTGTCACTGGTGTCACCGAACCAGACAGTTTTGACACTGAATCAATCTGATCAAAATAAAATCTTTGGAAGAATTGTACATATATGTATAGAGTTATGTACATAAATGTAAATAACTATAAATTGATTAAAAAATCAGTAAATATTCAACAACAAATAAAAATTAAAAATCCACCAATTTTTTTTGACAAGAAAAAAAGAGTGATTGGCAAAAATTGTGTAGAATATATATATTGTAATTTGTATTTTGCAGGAATTTGAAGAACAAAAGAAAATTGCAGAAAATATAGTAGCTTGCAGTATATAAAACACAAAACCAGTAACGTTGGACCGTCCAGACGGTGGGCCTTAATATAAATATGGTTCTCCATGCAAACCGATCATCTTCATCACCTTGCAACCAAAAATTTCGGCCATAGCCGAAAATCTCAAACCCAAGACCTCAAATCTGCTACACTCAGTCAATTTCACTAAATTTGTTTCGATTATCCTTTTACCCATCACATTTGGAACATATTTACCAATCAAAATGTGAAGACCCTGGTCCATTACCGGACCCCTGTCTTCCAAGAGCATTCCTCCCATTACCGGGATATCCCGCTCTCCACCAAAGGATTTCGGCTAACCTGCGGGGCAAACCCCCACAGTAGCCTTTACCTCTGTCCCACATCGGGGAAAGAGTCGTCTCCCCACCCCCATATAAACCGAAGCACCATATGAGAGCAGTACCCAAGTACCACAGTGTGCTACTTGGGTACTGCTCTCATATGGTGCTTCGGCTTATATGGGGGTGGGGAGACGACTCTTTCCCCGATGTGGGACAGAGGTAAAGGCTACTGTGGGGGTTTGCCCCGCAGGTTAGCCGAAATCCTTTGGTGGAGAACGGGATATCCCGGTAATGGGAGGAATGCTCTTGGAAGACAGGGGTCCGGTAATGGACCAGGGTCTTCACATAAAAGGCGCCTTTTATGTGAAGACCCTGGTCCATTACCGGACCCCTGTCTTCCAAGAGCATTCCTCCCATTACCGGGATATCCCACTCTCCACAAAGGATTTCGGCTGACCTGCGGGACAAACCCCCACAGTAGCCTTTACCTCTGTCCCACATCGGGGAAAGAGTCGTCTCCCCACCCCCATATAAGCCGAAGTGCTCTCATATGGTGCTTCGGCTTATATGGGGGTGGGGAGACGACTCTTTCCCCGATGTGGGACAGAGGTAAAGGCTACTGTGGGGGTTTGTCCCGCAGGTCAGCCGAAATCCTTTGGTGGAGGGCGGTATATCCCGGTAATGGGAGGATTGCCCTTGGAAGACAGGGGTCCGGTAATGGACCAGGGTCTTCACATAAAAGGCGCCTTTTTATGTGAAGACCCTGGTCCATTACCGGACCCCTGTCTTCCAAGGGCAATCTTCCCATTACCGGGATATACCGCTCTCCGCCAAAGGATTTCGGCTAACCTGCGGGGTAAACCCCCACAGTAGTCTTTACCTCTGTCCCACATCGGGGAAAGAGTCGTCTCCCCACCCCCATATAAGCCGAAGCACCATATGAGAGCAGTACCCAAGTGGGACAGAGGTAAAGACTACTGTGGGGGTTTGCCCCGCAGGTTAGCTGAAATCCTTTGGTGGAGAGCGGTATATCCCGATAATGGGAGGATTGCCCTTGGAAGACAGGGGTCCGGTAATGGACCAGGGTCTTCACTTAAAAAAAAAGATAGGGCTTACCCACACCCGGCCCCGGTCGGGTGTACCCACACCCGGCCCCGGTCGGGTCAGGTTGTGGCAGGCGCGCGTGTGTGGTTGAACCGAAAGCATGTAGGTGTTCGCTCCACTCATAAAACTATGGTAGTGGTACTTGGGTACTGCTCTCATATGGTGCTTTGGCTTATATGGGGGTGGGGAGACGACTCTTTCCCCGATGTGGGACAGAGGTAAAGGCTATTGTGGGGGTTTGTCCCGCAGGTTAGCCGAAATCCTTTGGTGGAAAGCGGATATCCCGGTAATGGGAGGAATGCTCTTGGAAGACAGGGGTCCGGTAATGGACCAGAGTCTTCACACAAAATCAACTGAAACAGAGAATCTGAAGAAAAATCAAGAAAAAATGGATTCAAGACAAAGGGCAAGGAGATCTTCGAGACGAGCACAAAGGGATCAACCCCAAGTACCTCCATAGCAACCACAACTAGGAAACTTCTTCAACAAGGTGATGTTTGAGAATATTGAACAGCAAAACTGGTATGATACTACATTTTTTATGAAAACTATTATTGTTGAAAGATCGGTTGTGTTTGAATATTTTGATACCATAAGAATTATAGAAATTCTTGCTGCTAGAGGCTGGTTAGATTATGTTAAATTATGTGTTCCTGCATATGACTGACTGGTCTGTCAATTCTACAGTAATGCTCAGATAATTGAAGAAAGACATACATGCATTTGTACGGGGTAGATTTTTTCCTGTTACACCGGCTATTATAGCCAACTTATTTCAACCCATGCGAAGAGAAGAAAATCCGTAATACCCATACACTAAGCTTACATTACCTGACTTAGATATCATAGGGAGAGAGGTAACCGGTAATCCAAAATTTGGTTGGGGTAGACCGAATAAATACATAAAGTAGGGAGACTTGACTGATACATATCGCATCCTGAATTTAATAACAGTGAACAACTTGCTACCTTGAGCCCAGAAAAATCAAATTTACACTGAGCAAACTTACTTTTTATATGCATTGGGGATGGGACATACCATTGATCTGCCAAATTTGAGTATAGACCAAATGATACTGACTGTAGAAGATAAAAAGCTCTCACTTCCCTATGCTATGCTAGTCTCTCAACTATGCAGGAACAACGGGGTGATCATTTATCCAATATGGAAGACGGTAGACCATTATGGACCAATAGATAAAATTTCATTGAGAAAAAGCCATGGAGCTCAACCAAATGCTCAACCAGCAGCCCAACAAGAAGCACCCCCTGAACCGTAAGAACAACCATTCCAACCTCCTGAAGCATTCATTCCACCAGAACAACATCTACCAGAAGATCAACCATACATTCTAGTGGATGACAGGACAGACAGAAAAATTCTGCTAGGATTGGAAAACACTATCACCCAGCTTGGTACGAGCATCAATCAAATGAATCAACGAATGGAGGACTATGAAAAAAACCAGGTAGAAATGTTGAAGCTACTGAGACAACACTTTGGAGGAGGACCATCCACTTCATAAAGACTGAAGATTCTACATAAAAATTTTGCCATCTTTCACTCAACCCTTTTAAATTATGCACTTTTACTTATGCAGTTGAACTTTAAATTATCTTTTGCACTTGTTTGTTTAGTTACTTAAACCTATATATGTTTTAAACTGGTTAAGTTTTGACCTTAGGTATGTTTAAGTTTACTTTTGTTAAAATTAGAACTTAAATTAGGAAGACTAGTTCATATAATTTACAGTTAAATTAAGTTAGTATTCTGAGACCTTGCAAGAATAGTCTTAATCTGATCACTGAGATCTTCATATTGTAGTTGTATAGTATCTAAATATTTTTGTTCAAACTTATCTTTAGAAGCACACATAGATTTCTTTGTTGATAAAAACCTTATGAAATATTACACTCTTTACATATATAGTGGAGATGAGAAACCTAATGCAGATTTTGAACCAATCTATCTTGGAGAGGTATTCTACATCTACTCAAATATTCGATTTAGCGGTAACCTTTCTTTGAATAATCTCATTATTTTTGTCTTGATTAGGATTTGTTAAATTATATTATTAGCATTGTCCTTGAAACTCTTTTAG
The DNA here is from genome assembly GCA_963454935.2 of Ilex paraguariensis. Taxonomy (NCBI): domain Eukaryota; kingdom Viridiplantae; phylum Streptophyta; class Magnoliopsida; order Aquifoliales; family Aquifoliaceae; genus Ilex; species Ilex paraguariensis. Next base: position 22,756 of record CAUOFW020005311.1, read on the forward strand.
ATAGAAATGATACAGATGGATAATTTATGGGAAATGATCTTAGGCCCTTTTTCATTATCTTTGAGCCTTGACCATTTCTTTTACAAAATTATATCCTTAGTCAACCATGGTTGAGCCTGAAAGATATATTCTTTTCATTAAAACCCCGAAAAATACCCGTGCCAAAAGATGTTTTATTGCACCCTCTTTTAAATCAAAATGATGGTTTATTAAAAAAAAACATGTGATGAGTAGAGATGGAGTGTAAAACGCACTCACTCATAAACACATGTTAAGGATGAGATGGAGCGTAAAACGCACTCATTCAATAAAAAGTGAGATGGAGCATAAAATTCACTCACCAAGAAAGTGAAAAATAAAAATAAGAAAGAGATGTGCAACAATATAAAGGGTAGCTTTTGAATTCTATAGACGTTGTTTGATAAATCTAAACCCCATGGCCACATTACAACCCTAACAAAGTCCTTTTTGATTCCAGAAATCATGCATTGGTATTATTTCTATTAATCTAAAAAGGAAAATGTTAATAAAATATTTTAAAATGTTAATATTCTTTCATGAGATTATGTCAAAAGTCCACTTTATTCAAATTAACCGATCTTTCAAATACTACATGTGATATTATTTGCTTTATTGACAATATTCCAATCACATGTAATTTACTGAGAATAGTCACTATAACATGTGTATTCTTCTTACTGAGTGTATTTAAGGGAAGGATTGACATCAAAACTACTACGAAAGAGGGTAATATTGCTCAAGTGATTTTTTTTGAAATAAAGAAATTATTACACACACACACACACAAGTTTTTATAAAAATATATAGATAATATTACAACTAACATATGTTACTCTTATATGGTGATCAGAAAAGGAAGTACTCTGGCAAGACAGAAGGAATACTGATTTAATTATATTCGTGAAAAATATGAATTATAAACTCCTAATTACTGAAGTTTGCAGATAGCTTCACTGAAAATCTTCACGAGACACAACTCGTCCACTAGGAATTACTTAGGGGTTTAACGGCTTATTGCCTATGCTAAATGCAATCACGAAAAAATCTACGAAAATAATTTTACTTCTATTTATGTTTTATTTTGTAAAGTAATCTATGTTTACTAGGGACTAGTAAAGTTTAAGTTAGGGGGTGCGATTAACCCTAGTTAGTGGGTAAATTAGAGTAGTTAAATAAATCAAATTAATAAAATAAAACAATAGGAAATCAGTAATTACTATGAATTAGGGTTTGTATGGTAATTAGTATTTTTAACAGTTTATATCCAAAATTACAGGTTTAATGCAGAATTACTACAGAATACAAGGTGCCAAGTAGGGAAGCTTGAAAATACAAAGATTAAAGTGTAATTAAATCAAATGAAGAGTCAGCATGCTTGCAAGTTGCAAATTCCAGCAAAGCACCACCGTCCGGACAGTGGTGATGGCGTCTGGATGATCACCCTTGATGATTATCCTGACTTCTTCCACTTCATACTTCCTAAACGACTATAAATAGGCACCTTCTTCACTTCAAAACGAGGCCGGACAACTGAGAGCTCTTGAGAGAAATCCAAAGAGAGAAAAGAGAAAAAGAAAGAAAGAAAAGAGAAAAAGAGAAAGAGAATCAGCAACACGATCCGGTCCGTGTTATATTTCAGTCAAAATTTGTATTTTATTTTTTGTAACTTTCTATTTGGATAATTGAACTGCTGTCACTTTTTTTGTCTTAAGTGATAATAAAAGATGGTTGTGTTTCAGTTGTTCCTTGTGAAAGAATTTTTTACTTTAATTTTAGTTGTAATGACAACTGCCCGCACTCTTTGCTCCTTGCTTGTCTGTAGCAATGGAGCGTGAGTAGTCGTTTATACCCTCTAGTGCGAGAAGAACATATGTATCATATTGGCTAGATTATGGAAATGCTGATATTTTATTTATACGTTTATTTATATATGTATTATATGCTTAATGCGTGATATAGTGATGTGTATAATTCTGGTGCTGTGCCTTGGATTATATCATCAGTATATCATAAGACCCGCCGGTTAAATAACCACGGCATTTCTACCGGTATGGCTTGTCCTCCACCGAAATGCTGAGGAAGTTGACTGATGTGTGGTACAAACCTACATGATCCTCATGAAATGGCTTGCCCTTCTAGGTTTTTAGGGTTGATTATTATTATATATAACTATTATGACAGTCTAACAACCACGATGTTCCTATCGATATGGCTTTGCTTCCACCGGAACGTTGAGGATGTTTAACTGACACATCTATACCTAGTGTAGCCTTAGAAGTAGCAGTGTTATAATAAATTACCACCAGTGTAGCCTAAGAAGCGGCTGTGTTATGGTTTATATATATGCACTTGCAATCTTGAGATCAAATGAATAACTCAAGTATTCCTCATGAATGACTTGTCCTTCTAGTTTGCTTGGGTTAATCAGTTGACATAGATATAACCGGTGTAGCCTAAGAAGTAGCTGTGTTATAATATATTACTACCAGTGTAGCCTAAGAAGCAGCTGTGTTATGGTTTATATACATCAGACCTGCCAATTGACTTTCCAGTAACATGGGAGTTAATTGTTGTGAGGTAGCCTGTTCATAATTTAACCAATATAAAGCATATGGTATCCTTAAGCTGAAGGGTATCTTTCATATTTCTGTCATTAATCTTTTTTATTTACGCACTTTATTATCTCTGCACTTTATTTCTGCATTGTTTTTATTTAAATAAACTAGTTATCAATCTAAGCTCACATCACAAGCTATCAAACATCACACTACGTCAAACAACTATTTTACTATTTTAACTTTTTATTTTTATTTTTAACAAGAATTACTAAACTCTCTGTGGGATCGATATTTAGACTTAAAACCGAGAAAACTACAATTTGACCTTTTATACTTGGGTGTATAATATAATATAATTCAGATCACTAAAAAGTGTGAATCAAAAATGCTGAACCATCTTGTCAAATGCAAAGAAGATTAAATCCACACTTGAAAAAGGTAGTTCGCAATGGAGTACTTAAACTATTAGATGCAAATACTATCTATCCTATATGTGATAGTAAATGGGTTAGTCCTACACAAGTAGTCCCAAAAAAAATCTAGTGTTATAGTCATACAAAATAAAGAAAATGAATTAGTCCCAATGTGTACTGTCATAGGCTGGCGTGTATGTATTGACTATCGAAAGGTAAATTCACTCACAAGAAAAGATCACTTTCCATTGCCTTTTCTTGACCAAGTCTTAGAAAGAATAGCTAGTCATGCATATTATTGCTTTCTCGAAGGATACTCTAGTAATAATCAGATTGAAATTACAATAGATGATCAAGAAAAAACTACATTTACATGTCCTTTTTGCACTTCTGCATAAATAGGAATGCCTTTTGGACTATGTAATGCGCCAGCTTCCTTTCAACGCTCTATGTTAAGTATATTTAGTGATATGGTAGAACAATATCTAGACGTCTTTATGGATGATTTTTCAGTATATAGGGATTCATTTCATATATGTCTAGAAAATCTGGAAAAAGTGCTCATTCGATGTGAAGAAAAAAACCTTGTTTTAAATTGGAAAAATGTCATTTCATGGTTACACAAGGTATTGGTTTAGGTCATATAGTGTATAAAAAAATAATTGAAGTGGATAAATCAAAATTGATCATATAGCTAACCTGCCTTCACCAAAACATTAAAGATATTCGTTCATTTCTAGGTCATGTAGGATTTTATAGAAGATTTATAAAAAATTGTAGTTTAATGCCAAGCCTATATGTAATCTGTTATGTCAGGATATAATATTTGAATGGAATGAAACCTGTCAAGTAGCTTGTGATAGATTGAAAAACATGCTTATTTTTGCACCTATCATGCAACCTCCTGATTGGTCGTTACCTTTTGAAATAATGTGTGATGCAAGTGATTATGCAGTAGGAGTTGCATTAGGGCAAATAAAAGAGCAAAAAACCTTATGTTATCTACTATGCAAGTAAAACTCTAAATGATACACAAATGAACTATTCAACCATAGAGAAAGAATTACTTGCTGTTGTATATTGCATTAGATAAATTTCGCTCATATCTGGTTGGATCATCAATTGTTTGTATTTACCGATCATGCATCTTTAAAATACTTACTTATTAAAAAATATGCTAACCACCATCTTCTACGTTGGTATATTATTACTACAAGAATTTGATTTCATCATCAAAGACAAGAAAGGAGTAGAACATATGTGGAAGCAGATTACTTGTCAAGATTAAACTATGAAATGAAAGGAAGAACGAACTCCGATTAAAGAAACCTTTCCAGACTAAACAACTGTTTGAAATAACCAAATTACCATGGTATGCAGATATAGCTAATTATTTAGCTACTGGTATTATTCCCCTTTAATTATACCTGGTCTGATAGAAATAATTTTCTAAGTGAGGTACATCATTTATTCTGGGAAGATTCTTGTCTATTTAAATATTCTAAAGATAAAATTATAAGGTGGTGTGTACCTATCATGAAATAGGTCAGGTAATTCTGTTTTTTCATTTCGAAGCTTGTGGTGGTCGCTTTGCTTCAAAAGAAACCGCGGGCTAAAATTTTACAGTGTGAATTTTGTTGGTCAACTCTTTTTAAAGATGTTCATATGTTGTGTTTAAATTGTGAAAGATGTCAAAGAATGGAAAATATTTCAAAAAGAAATATGATACCTTTAAACCCTATTTTTAAGTATCAAAATTTTTGATTGTTGGGGCATCGATTTTATGGGTCCATTTCCCCCATCTTCTGGATATCTGTATATTTTGGTAGTGGAGTCTTCTATGTGTAAAAATGGATAGAGGCAATTTCCATGTAGAAATAATGATCGCAGAACGATGAT
>CAUOFW020005312.1:0-27643 GCA_963454935.2 Ilex paraguariensis
TAACTTATGAACTGGCCCAGCTTAGGCTCCCGTTGGCCGGGTTTATGGTTTGACTCTAAGGGCCGGGCAACGCTGATAATTATGGTGCCTGCACATGCTAAATGAAGGTATTCAGTTATATTGTTGATATGATGAATGCCCCTGACATCAAATGGATGCAGTTTCAGTATATTACCAATGTTTCTGCTGGCAACTTTTTTTTTTTTTTTTGGTGAATGCCAGCAATTTTACTTGGTGGTGAGACAAGCAAAGAGAAGTAAGTCCGTAGTATAATAGCACCATTCTTACGATTTTTTAAAAAAATGTAGCCTTTCGATGGTTTCTTATACACAAAAACCTATTAGCAAAAATATGAACAAGGTATCTACCACTACCCACTTCATCACTTTTTCTGGATTTTTTTTCATAAACCTTGGTGAAACTTACGATTTTCAAGAACATGAAATAATTGCCCTCTGGATCTAGAAATCTATCTTTCCGTTGCTCCTGTGGGACTGGGAAAAGATATATCAAAAGCTAATCAACTCTTTCTATCGCATGGCACAGAACCTACAGGAATGATCAAATCCAAGAAATTTGTTAACTTATTATTACCCAGCACCACTGAAGGCACAAAATGGAATTTGTTCAAGGTCAATGCAACATAATATTCAAAGAAACTGATTTTTAGAATTTATACAGGAAGTGATAGCAATCTTGAAAATAATGTTATTGTTAGGGTTTCAAAGAGTTTTGAGTCTTATAGTTAGAATACAACGGTCCTACCAGAGTATGAGGCCTTCTAAGATAGTTCTTTGTTGGGTTCTTGAAATGGGGTTCTTTGAAATTGTGGAAATTCATCTCAAGGTACAGAATGCAAATGAGAAACCTTCTGTTGAGTGGTTGAGGTAAAGCAGTTATGCTTCGAGGATAAAGCACTTGCATGGAATGGTCGCTGCTGGCAGTTGAATCATAAATAGAATTTCAATTAAACGAATTTGAGGCTCAAGGTCAGGTGTGATTGGCAATTGCAAAAAGGCTCATCCAAAGATGGATGGAACAAAAGGGTTAGGATCTAGATTTTTGTAAGTTGTTTAAAATGTATGCAGAGACCTTTTTCTGGACGTAGCTGTGTAAATATTGCAGTTGTGCTGTCTACATGAAACTAAGGGGATTCCCCAAAATTCTTGTTTTTTGATGAGTAAAGAGATCCTAAAATTTTCTTAGTATTAATATAAATATTGATGTTGTGTTGTAATATAAAAGAAAAATTTTGAATGAAATCTTGTGTACAGAATTGGAACGAGTGATTATTTCTTCTGATACAGCCATTTTTCATACATGTCATAGAACTTATCACAAGGCTTGTGGAATACTTCTCATTGCGTCTAACTACTGATGCAGGAAGGGTGGTGTGATATCGCAGGATCAGTTGAAGAAATTCAAGCCAAGTTGTTAAAAAGACAGGAGGCAGCAGCCAAACGCGAGAGAGCCATGGCATATGCTTTGGCTCACCAGGTAGAACTTGTATCCTCCTTGAGAACATGAGACAGTAGATTCTGCTTGCAGCTTAGGAAGATAAATGAACTGTTTAATCAACCAGCAGAGTTCAGATTACTAAAAGAACGATGAGGAAAAAGTTCTAATATTTAGAGCATATGCTTATCAATTTACCTTAAATGACCTTTTGTGTTAGAATTGTGAACTCAGGCATGCTATCGACTGTTAAGTCATTATTGAAACTTTGGGAAATGTGAGTTTGCCTAAATAACTTATTCAAACTTTGGGGAACATCTAGATATTGTATAGTGTAACTTATGTAACATCACTTGTTTGTCATTGACACATTTGACTTGAAGATATACATACTGCTTTTGTCATTATCCTGCTGTCATATGATATCTGTGTTGTTCCACAGGCTCAGTAGTTTTCATTTCACATCATTTGGCATGGGGATGCATCAATTAATATAGCATTTGGGATGATTCAGATATGATTTTGCTTTTATATTTCATTACATCTCATTTCATAGCAAGAGCAGCCTGTAAAACCTTGAATGGCAATTTTTCCTACCTGGTCATACTCTCGGCCCCTCCCCAATTTTAATATTTTAGATGTAAAAGCGGTTTAGTCTCCTTGAATGGTGGGTAGACCAATCCAATATTTTTTGATAACCAAAAATCACAAAAATAAGCCTACTACCGATACTAATATTCCCTCTGCAGCTGAAGTGTAGATGTCAATCTGGCCCAGCTTGTTACAAACATCTGAAAATTGCCACTTAAGGCCTTAGGAAACATGTCTCCTAGCTGAGCACTCAACCTAATAAAGGAGATAACAATTTACTTTTTCATCACTATATCTTGATTAAAATGAAAACCAACCCCAATATGTTTGGTGCTGTTTTGAACTGTTCTTTTTTGACGTCGTACATAACAACTTGACTATCACAATAGACTGTCATAGGCTAGTTCAATGATCTCAACCCATGAAATCTTTCAAGTTGTGTGAGCCATGGGTTTGTACTTAGTTTCTGTATTGGACCCAACTATTACGCACTTTGTTTGGTTCCATGTAACAAGGTTGCCATCAATAATTGTGCAGAATCCTAACACAGACCTTCTGTCTAGATGATCACCTGTCCAATTAGGTTTTGAGCATAGCCATTAAATCCGGCTCAGACATTAACCCAACAAAAGGACTTGGTCAGCTTCTAACCATTCCACAGTACCAAGAGGATAATAATTAACCACATACATTCATCGATACCTCATGACATAGTGCCCTGAAAGAAAATTACTTCCATGTACCAATTTGATGGATGACAAATATCTTTTCATCCATAGCTCTCTTCGAACCAGGAGAATCCGATGCCTGGGCCGCAACTGGCAGGGGGTCGCCAACTATGCCGAAGAGAGAAGAAAGAGAAAAAAACCCAAAGCAGGAGAGATGAAAAATTTTAGGGTTACAGTCTTCGGAGCTCTGGTACCATGTTAGATGGAACAATTGTCTAGTCTCCATGAATGGTTAGACAGTTAGACTAGCCCTATATATGGTAATAACCCAAAACTACAAAAAAAACTCCTACTTCCAATACTAGTAACCCAATAATATATAAGAAGCATTGGCCATTGTAAGAAGTTTCTGCATCTATGTATGACATACTCTTCGCCCAATACTTCACTAACGCTGTAGGATATATGTTTAACACATGTTCGATATGTCTGCAAGGTGAAAGCTAAATTTGAAAAGTAAGATGTGAATGACTTCCAGAATGAGAAAAAGTATCTTACAGAATCCATACAAAAAGTTATACATAACAAAAGACAAGGAGAAATTTAATTGAAAGCATGGGCATGGAAAGGGAAGAGAAGTTATCATAATTACGTTGCAGAAATACACACGCATATTTTCATATCCATGTACCTATATGCACATGCATAACATATTCCTTGCTCTGCCTCTGTCTTTGTTTATGTGACATGGTGGATTTAATGATTCCTATGGTTGATAAGTTACAAAATTTACCTTTAAGCAATATTATATCAGATTTTATCTTACTTTCCGAAGAAAAAGATTTACTTTTTCTAATCGGAAGTAGATGTTCATTGTTTAATGCTTATCCTTCACTTTATTTATTTTTTTTTGAAAGTTTATCCTTCACTTTATTTGCTATTTATGATAGTACTTTTTTGTTGCTATGTGCATGGGCATTCTGTTTTTAATTTTTTCCTTCCACATTTCCATGTTAGTTTAGGGTGCAGGGTTTATACATTCTGTTTCCATGTCCTTTACAAGCAGATCTTGAAGTCTCTGTGTTGTGCCTGTATTGTTGATATTATTGTAATCAATGTTGCAATTTTTGTTACCTATTCATTTTTTAATGTGTTTTTGCTTCCATATTAGTCAAAAGTGGACATGAAATAAAATCAGTTTCGGTGCTGCAGTGGCAGGCAGGATCAAGACAGCAGGCAGCTCCCAGTGGGTTCGAACCAGATAAAAGCAACTGGGGCTGGAACTGGTTGGAGAGATGGATGGCTGTCCGTCCATGGGAAAACCGTTTTCTTGACATTAATCTTAGAGATGGAGTAATGCTTCGTGAGAATGGATCAGCAGATGGAAAGAATGGTACTCCGACTCAGTTAAAGCCCGCTGGCAAGAAACTCATTTCTTCAAACCTTTACTCAAACCTTCCGAATGAGAAAATGGGTCCATCTCATTCAGATGGCTGTGCCTCTTCTCCCAGCAAGTCCACAAGCATACAAGAAGCATCTGCCACAATGTCTACCAAGCCAAAGTCCAAGCCAGTTCTTGAAGATTTGGTCGAAGAAGCTACCTCCACCCCTGGTGTAGGTTCAAGATCCCACAGTAATCCCAAAGAGAGGGCAACAATTTCAGATAAGCAAGGAAAGAAGCGATTTTCTCTTCCTAGTAGCGGTGAGTTGCGCTCTCTCTCTCTTTCTTGGTTGTTAGTCCTCAATCTGATATGCTCTCTCCGAAAGTACTGCTACCTGTGGTGAAAAATGAAAATGGGCCGATCTGCTCTTTCTGGCTCAAATGTCTGTCGGTCTCGGGATCCTTTTTACTGGTCCAACTTGTTGCATGTTTGACATGGGTAATTTAGCAGTTCCTACTCTACTCATCTTGGTTTGCTGTTTACCCGAAGAGATGACAAAGATTTGAAATGTTTCTGGTGAATATAAATGATTTTTGGTCAAGTAGCCGTAATCAATTAGTTACATAGTTGTTACCTGCTTTAGTTAACTTGCGTTAAGATGATGTACACCTCCGACCGTGCTTCCTGTCTGTCATGTCAAATATATGGCTTTCTTACAATATTGTTAATTTTTTGTCATTACTTTGTTTGATTTGATCTTCCCAGGACAAGGTCTTGGGCCTCAAACAGCCAGGCAACCTGGTAGAACTACTGTCAAAAAGTCACCTGGCGCACAGAAGCCCTTAAAGGATAAATCGAAGCTAAATGGAACCGACCTAAATGCTACAAAATCTCTTCCGCAGGTTGTTGATCATTAGCTTAAGAATTCTCATGGGAGATCCTACTCTGCCCTTGAAGCGCTGCCTTTTGAGTTTGTACATATAGGGTCCCTTCTTCCAATGAGATTCAACGCCATTGCTTCTGTCGTGCCTTTTCTATTGGCAGTGGCCTGGGAGATTTGAGGAGACAGGCATGTTGTCAAAAAAATAAGATTAGTTGGATTAGGAATGTTGTTAAGTGATTATTATTGTCATTTGTTCAATTGGTGCTATGTCCCTGTAAGCCCAATTTCTTCCCTTCCCTGTAAGCTCCCTATTGATGTTCCAATTTCAGAGTTCTCAGCTGCCCGTCTTAACGTCACTGTATGTGTTCTAGGCCTCTTTTATGTTTAACTGGTTGTCGAAAGTTGTTATTTGTTCCCCATTACCAGTGGATGCAGACTGTAGAATGAGGCAAAGCTTGAAAGAGATCTGTTGTAATTTTATTGTGTTGTACTATGTGGAGGTTATTCATTTTTGGTTTTCTAGTGTGATGCTTGTTGAAAATACTTTAGTTCTCTATGTTGTGATTCTAGAAAGAAGAGGTTGCTCACAAAATGCTAAAATAATGTTTGATAATGTTTTTTTTTTTTTTATTTATTTTTTGCTTCATTGCTTTTTGTAAATTACTTATTTAGGTGGTGCTTGTCTTGCATTTTTATTTTTCTTCCTTGTCTTGATCTGCCCCCTCCCTCTAAGTTTCATCATATATGGGATAATGCATATGTGTACATATATAAGTGTATTATTTGTATACCAAGACACCTGTGAAATTACTTATACAAAGTACTCATCATACATGTATTCTTTTTAGATAAACTAGTTTCTTTTTTTGCTTAAAAGTATTTTAAAAAGCATAACCAAACAATACATTAGCTTTCATATTCTAGTTTGAAATTCTAATGGTTCTGGGAGTGTGAATTTAACATTATGCACTGGTATTTCTTCTTTCTTTTTTTTTTTTTTCTCTAATTTTTCTTTCTATGTCATAAAGTTAACCATGATGGGATACAACGATGGAGCTATTGCTCTAGTTGGAGTTTTTGATGAGGAGGAATGTAGACTTCAATCTCCTTCTCTTGTGCCAATTCCATTTCTTTGACAAGATTGAATTGCATAGAGAAATAAAACAACCCACTTCTATTTTCGCAGTTGGGATATATGAAAAAATGACTTCTTGGTGCCTTTCGTCGAGTGGTTAGGAAATCATCTTTTCATATCGAAAACACAAGTTTGATTCTTGTAAGAGAATAAATGATGGATTTATCTAGGGGTGTGTGAATCTCGATATATATTCCGTCACATGTGCAAGCGGGTTTGAAAATTTTTTCTGGCCTCGGCCATTTCTTCGTTCTTTTTCTATATTGTTTATGAAAAATCTTGTTCTTTTGGGATTGAAAGTTGATTGTCTCATTCTTCTTCTGAGCGATCTATGTAAATATGTGCAAAGAGTAAGAATTCCAAAAAGTGAAAATGGAGTAAAAATTAATCCTAAACAGTTTGTTTTTTTTATGCATCATGCTTCACTTGGCATTTAAGATTGTTGAATTTTATAAAGTTTTCAGATCTAGATTTATTGTGACATTTGGAAATTTCAGTGATTCCCTCTCCAAAGTTTTCAGATCTATATTTATTATGACATCTGAAAATTTCAGTGATTCCCCTCTCATTCAATTTTATAGTCCTCGCACTTTAACAACACATGCACATCTTCAAAACTGAAGTAAGATATCCACAAATATTTACACAAACGAACTTGGATAATTTACACTTTAATACCCCTGATTCTCAAGAGACATAATAATCGACTCAGAATTTGAGAGAATAGTCGGTACAAATTTGAATATTTTTATAACAAAATTTTTTTAAAAAAAATACTTAAAATAAAAAATATTACAAAAATCTCACTTATACATGCTTATAATATATTGATTTTTTAAGGATACTAAACAAGAAAAATATTTCCTCTTCCGCCGTAAAAATTACACCCCGCCGTTACATCTGACTCCTACCCCATACCACACGGTCCATACTGTCCCAATCACTTCCCACCATTCATCCCTTCCTCTTTCATCCACCCTCTCTCTCTCTCTCTCTCTTTCTGTCACACACACACACACACACACACACACTAAACTCTCTCACTCCCACTGCAAAAACCAGATGATCAATCTACAAACCCTAACTCCTCACCCCCTACCCCCAAAACCCATCTCCCAAATCCCACAAAAATGAAATCCCATTCCCCATTTTCATTCACTTTCGCCTAAAACTCCCCAAATTTTCCCTCACTTTCTCTGCTCCCAAACAAAATCAACACCACATACCATTTCCCCTTTCTTTTCCCCCCATACCCACCCACCATGTTCTCGTCATCCCCATTCATCCCAACATTTCTTCTCCTTCTCTCTCTTCCCATCATCTTCCTCTTAGCCCCTCGCATCCTACCTCCTCGTCAAATCCCCATCTCTCTCCCTGATGAACTCGATGACCTCGCCCTCTTCCAAAAGGCCTCATCCGAAGCATTATCGCATAAGACTTGGTCTCGATCTCAAACTTCTTCATCATCATCATACCCATCTTCCAAATCCCGACTTGGAGCCACAAATACCAAACCCAAGATCGCATTTCTCTTCCTAACCAACTCGAATCTCCACTTCGCAACCTTGTGGGAACAGTTCTTCGGCAACACATCTCACAATCTGTACAATATCTACATTCACGCCGACCCGACGGTGAAAATTGATCCACCAGGAGGTGTGTTTCAAGATAGATTCATTCCATCAAAACCAACTCAGCGTTCATCACCGACACTCATCTCCGCTGCCCGCCGCTTACTTGCCACGGCTCTTTTAGATGACTCCGCCAACGCCTATTTTGCACTCATTTCCCAACACTGCATACCGCTGCACTCTTTCAATTTTGTATACCACACACTTTTTGATCTGAAAATGTCCAAGATGAGTCGATTTCCAGAATTTGAGTTCCGTAGTTTTATTGAAATTCTTTCCAATGAATCCACATTGGGGGATCGATACAATGCTAGAGGGAAAAACGTGATGTTGCCAGAAGTTCCCTTTGAAAAATTCAGAGTTGGGTCTCAATTTTTCATCCTAACAAGAAGGCATGCCTTGTTGGTTGTTAGGGAGAGGAAGCTGTGGAGGAAATTCAAGCTTCCTTGTTTGAGGGTTCAGTCTTGTTACCCCGAAGAGCATTACTTCCCAACACTGTTGTCTATGGAGGATCCAAATGGTTGTACACATTACACACTGACTCGAGTTAATTGGACAGATAGTGTTAATGGACACCCACATACTTATAGGCCTCCTGAGGTGTCCCCTGAGCTGATTTACACGCTCAGGCAATCGAATTCGTCAAATGAGTACTTGTTTGCCAGAAAATTCTCGCCGGATTGCTTAAACCCATTGTTGGAAATTGCCGATTTGGTCATTTTCAAGGATTAAATCCTGATGCCGGTAAGTGATAAACGCTATTTCTGTGTGCTTTTTTATTCTGCTTTAGTACTTCGTGATGTTATGTGTTATGTTTGATTGTTTTTTAGTGTGCTAGTATGAGTTAAGTTTGGGTGAAGTGAGCTGACTCGGGAGATTTTTGGGTAGTGAATGTAGGATATTTTGGTGCTATGAGATGTGGTAGATTCATCTGCTCTTGAAATTTTAGAGGCTATTCGTCAGTGTGGTTTTTGTCTCTTAATTCTATTTTCTCCTCATAGTTTGTCCTGTCCAATCAGTCACCATAAATTGGGTTTGTGATCACCTAGATATAGTAGGACCGACCGAATTCCCTCTAATTGGTGTAATTAGAATTGTAAAGGAGTCATAGCCCCATCAATACCCAATTTTTTGTGGGCATGGTTTGGCTGGGATTCTGAAGAATCCAAGGGAAATATTTTAAATGAAACTCTAGGTGTTTTTTTTTTTTAAATGAAAGAATTTCAGAAAATTAGATATGAAAGCTTGAAATTTGGCTGAAATTTAAAGGTTGGTTTAAAAATGCAGTGAAATTGGGATGTTGAACCCAGTTAGCAAATTATGGATGATTGAGTCAGACTTTGCAGCATATACTGGTTGGATATGAGCCCTTGTTCCTTCAATTTGTTTTCTTGCATCATAATGTTTGGGGGGCTAGACTCACTCTGGCAGGCCAGCAGCATGCTTAGGGGGAAAAAAGGCTGTTGTTATTCTTTGGACACAGGAAAAACAAAAGACTATTGACTGTGTAGAAGGATACTCTCTCTGTGTTCTTTGTTTAGCTTCCTGCTCCATCTTTTTTATATCTTGGTTTTCTTTTTGTTTATGTGGAACCTCATCGCTTGGAAACTTGGCAAGGCTAAGTGCGCAAGTGAAGCACTTAGAAGTTATGGTTTTCATACTGCAACTCATTCCATCAATTTTTGAAAACCTCACTTTTCAACCAGTGTTTGGGCAGTGGCTCACCTCCCCTCCAGCTTAGTGGACATGTTAAATTTGGTTTTTGGGGGATTCTGGCTTCGTATCTTCTGTGACTTGTATTTTGGATTTTTGCCTAGTGAATATGATCTAACTTGATCCATGTCCATTTCATGCACAGGAGAGGCAAACCAATGGAAAATTCTGAGGTTTTGCAAGGGGACATTGTTGGAGTACCCTATGGGAATAAGGTTTTGAAGAGGCTATGAAATGCCCACAACCTAAGAAACCCAAAGAGTGTCAACTTAAGCAAATATGGAAGAGATTTCAAAAGCAAATTGATCAAATGTATTGTAAGGTGTAGTTTGGTTATGTAAAATTAGTAGCGGAAGTTATGTCCACCTGGGTAATCCCCCTTTTTGTTGTGTGTGATGTGATGTACATATATGGAGGAATGTAATGTGAATGAACAATAAAAGGGGCTTAGCCTCAGAAGATTAAGCAGCTGTGCCAAGGCCATTTGCTTTTTCTGCTGGGAATTCCATCTATTACCCTTTGGAAAAGATCCAAGGTGTGAAATCCTCCTTTACCACCACCTCTTTTGCATTTTCACTCCCCTTTTTTGGCATTTGAAAGATAACCCCTAATTTGCTTTTTGTGATAAATGTTTGGCCAATCGAAAAATGTTTGGGATAACATTTGTGAAACTATGGGTCTGAATATGAGAATAATTACTTTGGGGGAATAATGCTGAAAGAACTTGTCATTTTTTTTTTGAAAAATGATACAAATTAATTTTAAATTATGTAATTATAGAAAGATTTTTTTAAAAAAATTGATATTTGATACAGTGAGATCAATTTTTTGGACTCTTTAATTTAATGATGCATTCTCATGGTTGCTAATTTAAATACTATAATAAAAGAGAATATTGAAGTGCTCTGTTTTTCATGCTACATTTTGTAAAGCACTTTCTTTTTCTTCTTTCAGATGAAAGTAGTAATGCACTTTGATTGGGTGCGACTAGTCCACTTTCATTTTACATTGGGATCCTTTGTTTTGACTTTTATCAATTGGACTTATTCGTGTTCATCTGACTCTTTCTTGACTAAGACATGACAGAAAAAAATGGTCAAGAAATAGGTGGATGCCTTCAAAAAGAAAAAAAGTTTGCTACGAAGAAGGGAAAAAGTTAAGTGAAAAAGGAAAAAAGAGCAAGTGCATAAAATGTCAGCCACCCTTGTGGATATGTTTTAATTTAGCTCATGTCTCGACAGCCGTCATTGAACTCGAGAACTCGAGAGAATAGTTGTGTAACAAAAAATAAAATTAATCTATTTAAATTTAGTGAAATAAAATAAACAATGAAAATAGTATTTGAAGACTAAATTTAATATAATCATTAGATTATAAGTGAATTTTATTTAATATTAAAATTTATAATTAATTCGATGATAATATTAAATTAAGTCACTAATTAGGTCGAGAATTGCTCTTTGATTTGTTTACCTTCTTTTTATTATGTGATTCGAAGACAATAGTGAGTTGTCCCATGGAATGCACCATAACCACATATCATTACAGTCCTTGTCCCTTTGATCATTGTAGTGGGTCATCTGTCGCTGTATAATTGAAATCATAATCAACATCCCATTTAAGATATGCAGTTGTCGATTTATAATCCAATATAAAAAAAATAAATAAATTATAAATAGCACACTTTTGTTTGATAAAAATATAAATATGGTACAAAAATATACCCTTTCACTTATTATGGAGGTTTCGTATTGATTTTTATTTTTTATTTTAGGGTATTTGCATGTATGATGTACATTTAAGTGTGAAAAGACGAAATTTGATAAAGTGGTAAAATTCTTATTGTGATTAAACATATTAGAATAAGATTATATAAATTTGACTTTATTCACGTGTCATGTTTTTTAACTCATACTTAACCACTTACTCTAACAGAATAAGGGTCAGGTGGAGACTTATAAAAATACACACACACACACTTGAAGGTATCCGATGTGGGATAGCCCAGTCCCCGACACCCCCAGATCATGTTGGCTAAGACATTATGTAATGTACTATATTTTCTTTTGTAATAGTTTAATACCTTTTTCCTTCCAAGATATTTTATTTTTCATTTTCTAAATTTTGGATCAAGCAAGGGTCCATCTGATATGCAATCAAAGCCAGCAATTAAGTTTTGAGTCACTGTCCAAGGTTCAGGGACAGTTGGGAGAGTTGCACCCAACTCCCAATTATAATAATCTTTTGAATCTATTTATTTAATTTTTTTTGCAGGATTTCGTTGATTACGTGATTTGAGTTGGGTTAGAGTATGACATTTAAAGTGTGTTTAGTTTAGGCATTAAGAAGGACCGGTTTGGACAAACTCGTCCATTGCATATCTATCCATCCAAAGAAAATAATGTACATGTCTATTATCCTTTGTTTAGTTCAAGTATTAAAAAGTTGTGGATCCACCTTTGTACCTTACAACACTTTATTTTGATGGAATATTGAATGATAATATAACTATTAAAATTACAAAGAACTACAATCTAGTCCAATCAATATACATGTTTAGTATTTATATCTGTTTTTGTTAAGGACAAAAATGTATTCTGCACAAATATTTTCCAACCTCATTATTTTAACCCACCAAATAGGTGAGTTTATTCAAGAAGGTGTTCATGGGTATAAATGCCCTATTTATCTGAGCCTAGATTATTTATAGGTGATAATACCGAACTCAAAATATCTAACCAACACATGGGAATAAATGGGATAAGATGGGTCAAACACTATTTTTTTCAATCCTTTTTCCTAATGCCTAAAACAAACACACTCTAGGACAAATGTGGCTAGTCCTTAGAGGGTGTAAGAAAATTTTGAATCTAAGAAAATTTTGAATCTGAGATATTTGAATTATCAAAGGTAAGACTCAACCCAGTAGACCACTCTTAAGAGATATAATCTTTTGAATTGGCTAAAAATTTATTCTTGGTTCAACTTCATTTTTTTTTATATTTTTGGGCAAAATTTATTAACTTGGTAGGTGCACTTACCCTTTGGGTTCACTTATTACATTTTTTTTTGGGTGAAATTTATCACTTTTTGGTATAAAAATTTACCATTTTTTGATTTTTTTTTTCATATGTTATTGAAAAATAAAAAGTAAAAAGTTCGGCAATGCTATCCCCTAATGGTGAACCAATTAACAATAAAACATATTCCTAGAAGACAAATATTATTCGAACTTAATTTAAAATTTTAATTTAGACACTTTAATTTACTATCATTATTAAATTAACAATAGATTTTAATATTAAATAGAATACGCTCACAATTCAATGATGGTATAGTAATGTATTAGATCCCACAATTAAATACAAATGGTATTATTATTGCTAGAAAAATTTTGTGGTTTAACAATTCATCACCACTACACTTGTATCCACATGAAAATTACTATTGTGATGATATTCTTGATGTTGCATGGGACACCTAGCTACCATAGCCACTAATACCAAAAAAAAAAAAAAATGGTGGCATGTGATAGGATAGGATAAGATGGACCATTATAATTGCACATAAATAGACAATTTTCTTTTCTTCTAAATTATATCTTGTCCCATCAACAAAATCATATAAATTGGTGGACCATGATTATTTAAAAAATAAATAAATAAATAAATATAAACAATACATGTAGATGTAGTAATGAAAGACTCCATTTTGGGATAACTCGAATGAAAATACTTCAGAATTTATTATTTCGAGATTTAATTTTCGTTCTGATATGTGTTATGCACATAGTTTGTGAATTATCACACACATTCGAATGTTATGTTTTAATCACGAGTGTAGTGCAGTGGATGTATAATTTAAATAATTTTTGTTGTTACGAAAAGATGACAAGAACAATAATATAATAATAATAATAATAAAAAAATAAAAGTAATGGCGGAACATCTTTTGATGAACCGTAATCACCAAACCATGCCTAGGATGCTTTCAAGGAGGGTAGGATTAAAGTCTAAGCCCTTTGGCTAGACTATATTGCACTTGGGAATATCTATATTTTTCATGAATAGTTAATCCGATTTTGGTGAATTTAGCCACTACTTTTCTGATTTAGATGAAACTATCATATGTAAATCAACCCACAAATAATGAGAAAAGTTTGAATAGATTTAACACACAAAGTGATAGTGTCATGTTGTGTGCACGGCCAATAAGAGGCCGCCACAAAAATAGTTTGTGGGATATACAAGTTGGCTTTTAAAAAAAAAAAACTATGACAAAGGGACATGTGACCAGGGACGGAGCCAGAAAATCGTGTCTAGGTGGACACGAACATTTTAACAAGCTTTAATTTTTATTTTATTTTTATAATCAATGGAAATAGAATAATAATTTATATTTTACATTCTATTTAATAATTAAAAGTTCATTGACCCAAAAAGACAACAAATTAGTAAGCATAGTATCTACGAACGGCAAAAAAAAAAAGACTAATTATATTCTTGTACAAAACGTAAACTAATTAAAATTATTTAAAATTGATTCCAATGAATTTGTGACTTTGATTTTGTATAAGCATACAAAATGATTTTTATTGTACAGTGACTCTAGTTTCATTGCATAAAAATTTATCATTCACAATGACCGTTAAATAAACCTATTAAATTAAGTTTTTGTCTATGTTGTTGTTGGCCCTCTCAATATAAAATTCTTATTCCGTTCCTACCTAGGCATATACCGCCTCCGCCCATGCATGTGACAACCATTTATTAGGAAAGCATAATATTTTATCATGATGTATGTCATTTGACGCCGGTATGTAATGTGTTAAAGAAAGACAAAAAAATTCTCCACAAGCAATACCCATAAAAGTGCATAACCAAGTTGATTTGTGTCCATGGAGTTTGAAGAACTTTATAGCCACACTAACTAACATGGATACCACAATGTGAACTTTCTAGTGATATTGTGTTCAAATTGATTTGATACAACCAGTGAGTCATGGATAAATGAATTTTATACCACACTTGCACATCTAAGTGAGATTAGAAAGGAGCAAAATGAATCAATATGAACTCCTGTTTACCCTAATTATTCCTTAATCCTCCATATTTTGTTTGGGTAGCTCAAAAAAAAAGAGACATAAACTTGTAATTTTTGATTTACACCGAAACGGGAGCAAACCCCCGTTGATGTGAATATTGTTGTTCTACTCCTTATTAGTCCCTAGAGATAAAATAAAAAAAGGTTACATTAACTAAAAGATGGTTATTGATTTAAGAACGTTATGATAGCCCTTGTATTTGACATGTTCCATGGCTTTATGTAAATGGTTATTTGCACCAATAGTTTCTAAGGTTTGCTAAAAATTAAACTTTCATCTCTAATGTTTTAATTTAGTAAATCTCATCCTTCACCTCTACAAATTAGGTAGATTTGGTCGTTACTCCTAAATGTCGTCCAAATAAATGAAGGAAACATGCACATGTACATCACATGATGGATAGGCAGGGGCACATGAATAATTTCTCCCTCTTTTTTCCGCCCCGTTCAACCCGCCAACTTCACGTGATATCCACATGTTCATATTTGAGCCCTTTATTTGAGATTGAAAACGATAAAGAAGGGAAAACATAGGGTTATGGGTTTCAAATTTAGGGAAATGATCTTTAGTTAAGATTGAGGTGCTTGAAGGCTAACAGCAATTGCGAGATGGACAATTACTTCCTTTTTTGTTTTTCTTTTTTTTCTAGGTTAAAAATAAGGTAGAGTAAAGCAGAGTGCTCAGAGACCACTCCGATAGACTCTCATTAGTGGGATCGTCAGGGCCCTGATCGAGCCTATTATTCTTCTTGAGAATGAATTTACCTATAATAGTATAGCGATCAGCCACTAAATTTTAATGTGAACTTTAAAATTCGAACTTTTATCTTCAGAATAAGAAATTCGAGCAATGTTCTAGAGTATGGTTTTTTAACAAGACACAAAGTTGATATAATACAATTTGTTAAACATAAATTAATAAATAAAAACGACTACGAGTGCAGTACTTTTTGCACCCAAAAAACAAAAAAGAATGCATTACCACCCACACAATGCATGGGTAAATTATATCTAGACTCGTGAGGTTTGTTAATAATTCACACGGACCCCTCATGTATGAAAAATAATATTATCAACCCTTGAATTATGGATACATATAACATACAAACATCCCTTGTCGATAGCTCCGTTTAACTTGCCGTCAAATTTGAATGACATCAACATATTATTTTAAATAAAATTTTCTGAAATTCAAGAGAAAATCCAATAATTATCCATGCCCTCAAAACACATTTGATCTATCTTCAACTCCTAAATACATCTAGCACAAAATCAACCCCCATTATTCCCCTCCCCCGTCCAATCCTTCAACCCTAACCCCGTGTACCCATTGTTGCAAAAAACCACCAAGCAATGTTTGGGGGAGATGAAGGGGGAGAGTGATAGAGATAGAGAGAGAGATGCGCAAGAGATTTACTCCACCCCAATCCACCACCATCGAAACACCATCCACCCATATTTCCCACCATCTAGAACACCCCAACCCCAAAATCTACTACTAAAAACACCAAAGCCATCACTAAACCCCACACAGACAATTAACCAAGTCACAACAATCCAAACCCACTGCATACATTCTGGCCCTTTTGTCACCACTGATTCTACACCAACCAAATCTGCCACCATGAAGTAGACACTAACCCCCAAATTCTATACCACAAAATATCAAAACTACCACCGTATCACGCCCATGCGACAGTGACAACTGTCTCCACCGAAATCACACTCTCAAAATCGACGTTGTCGAGACCACCTCCACCTCCAAGAACCTTAGCCACCATCAGATCCCTCCAAGTAATCATAGCAGCCACCACATCACCAAGCAGAGAGAGACAAAGGGGAGAGGAAGAGTCCATGTTCACTGTTCTGGGAGAAGGGTTGTAGCATGGTAGAGTGTGATGGAGGAGCCTTTAGTGTTGATGATTGCGTAGAAATTGGGATGAAGATGGGATAGAGGTAAAAAAATGGAATATTTTATGGGTTTTGTGTTTGAGTCGGATTGGCCAGTTTTGAATTTGAGTTTTTGTTTTATCTAAATTTTATCAAGGATAAAATAGACATTTAGCAACTTCGGTTAAATATGGTAGTTAGCTGTTACTGACAGAGGGTTTCAGTGTAATTTGTCAAATGTAAGGGCGTCCATCTGTTTAAGTGACAAATCTCAGGGGTCTAGATGTAATTTAACCATACATTAAACACGATCATTCTTCCTGTTAGGGCTTTATTCGGCTTCATTCGTACCGGAAGATACAGAACATTCACTGCCATTGAATCACATACAGATACAGAAACCTTTTCGAACTGTAGCTTGAGGGTTTTGGGTTTTAGGGTTTGTTTCGATTTGGCAAGAAAAAGGGAAAAAACAATATGGGGAAGAGCGAGAAAACTGGGTTAGGGAGGGCACTAGTGAAGCACCACAACCAAATGATCCAGCAGTCTAAGGAAAAGGGGAGAGACTACAAGAATCAGCAGAAGAAGATACTTGAATCAATCACCGATGTCAACGATATTGATGCCGTTATTGAGCAGGCCGATGAGGCCCAACGTCTCTTCTCTGTGGAGAATCCCGTCCCCAACCTCCTTATCGACTTGTAAGTCTAATTTGATTCTAATATTTACAAAAATTGATTTTATTTTGGCTTGTTTCATGCCCATTTAAGTGTTTAGTGATATATATATTCTTGTGCAATTTTACTTGTTTTATTAGAATTTTCTGTGTTATGGTTCATAGTCTCATAAATTCACTTTAATTCATGGTTTTTGTTATGGTTTGACACCCATTTGAGCACTCAATGTGAACATGGTATTGCACGACCTATTACTTGTGTCTGTGTTACATAATGATTTATATTCTTAGGTGTGCTCATGCTTTTTTTCCGGCAACAAGTTGTGCTCATGTTTAATTGCTTGAAATCAGTTTTTTGGTTCTATGCCCTAATGCCTACATCAGTCCATTATATATGTTGTTAATATCATAACTTTGTAAGAAGAAAATCTACACCTTGAAGAGAAGACTATGAGCTGCAACTTGGCTCTCGTAGACATGGAAAAGGAAGAAAAAGAAAAACTAAAGACTGATGGTGAGCTAGTCAAAGGTCCTCTGATGCCCCCAGACGTTCAGATTTTGCAAAAAATTATTAGTGAAGAGAAAGTAAAGTGGATATTTTATGACGTTATTTGGGATTAAGTTCAGAGTTGTTACTCTTTTGGATAGGTATTGTTTGGCAATAAAATTAGGATAATTTATATACATGAACCTATTCAAGCCAAGCCGATACCCACATTCTGAATTCAGAGAGACTAAAAATTGGATCAAATTTGGTTTATTTTAATTTGAACAGCCAAGACTGAGCTGAGCTTTAGCTGCTCAGAATGTTTAACAGATCAGTTTTTGTTTAACATGCTGATTATTTTATGTGGGCTGTATGAATTTCTTCCTTAATGGCTATGCTTTGATTTTTGGGGATAGGGACTCAAGCGCTAGCTCCAATCAGATGACACCCGGTGAAAGGAGAGAACAACAGAAGAAAGAGGAGGCATTGCATGCTAGCAGTCTTCGTGTGCCGCGCAGGTGTGCTTTCCTATTTTTAAACAAATTACCCAACTATCTGGTTTATGGTCTGACTATTGTATTTATTGCTCGTCTTCAGGCCGCCATGGAATTCTAAAATGTCTGCGGAAGAGCTTGATACCAATGAGAGACAAGCTTTCTTAGTTTGGCGTCGAAGCCTTGCAAGGTCAGACTTATAATGCCGATTAATTTGTTGTCCATGTCACGGTTATAGTACAACACACTTTCCTAATTCATCTATGCTTTATTTTCTATCTTACTGGTACAATATTATGTATTCGGATGACCTTATTCCCTTGTTAGGAGTTATTATTAGTTGGGGATAAATAAGATGTATGTGATCTACTTGTAAGTGGAAATTAATGCGCATACAAGATTGAAGGTATCTTATTTTGGGCTTTTTAATAATACCTACTGTTTGTATTGCGTAAATCTGATAAACGGTTTTGAGGTCATTCCTTTGGCCTCTATTTGTATATTCTTGGCTTTGGTACTTTAGTCACAGTCAAAGATATTTTTATTGTTCCTAATTCATTTCTCATGCTTTCTGTTCTCATAGCAAATTAATTCTTGCAGACTTGAGGAGAATGAGAAGCTTGTTCTTACTCCATTTGAGAAGAACCTGGATATCTGGAGACAGCTTTGGAGGGTGGTTGAACGCAGTGATCTGGTGAGTCACGGTGTCTTTAAGTTGTCTAATGTAGAGACTGTACCATATTAGGTATGAACATTTGTTGCTCTTACCTTTGGGCACCGAGATGCCAAGGTCTTCGTCTTCTGGGGCACATGTGCAAGGATCAAGGTGAAGCGTGGGCTTCATCGAAGCAACGCACATGTCGTGGATATAAGTAAATATTTTAGCATAGGCAAGTTTTTCAATATAGGCAATGCCTTTTGAATCATAGGCCAAAATCAAAGAAGGCTGAGGATATTAGAAAACAATTAATGAAAGTAAGTAATTGAACAAACCAAGAAATACTAATTCATAAGACAATCAAGCAATTAGACCAACTTTTGTGTAAACACCTAAAAAAGGAGAATCCCTCCCTCCCACCGCACCACACACAAAGAAAAAGAAAAAAGGTTCAGAGTCTTTTTAATCAAACACAGGAAAAATTCAAGAAAAAAATCAGAACAGTCCCTCAAAGACAGTGCTTGGCCAGTAAGGACCTTAATTAGAACCAAGAAACCTCATATATACCGTATATATTTTTTTCGGGACCAAGTAGCATAGTAAAGTTAAGGATTGCAAACCCAGATTTTAGCAAGCTCTTTATGGTCTACAGAAGCAAATTAAAAAAAAAAGGAAGAAATAGAACGGTGACCAAAAGTAGGAAAAAAAAAAAGGGCAAAAGTAGTCATGGTCAGAAGTCTGTTTGCCGGCTGGCAGGGGCGGAGCCAGACAAGTTTTGTAGTGGGGGCAACTTAAACCATATAAATATTCAAACTCCAAATGTTCAGAAAAATATAATTACACTAAAAAAACGTCAATTAAAGACACTAACCGTATATACGAGCCATATACAAAAAGAGTTAACAAAAAATGCCTACTATAAAGTTGTAGATAAGACCTTACAGAAAAAAAATAAAATTAGCATTCATATATCTATACATGAAAAAATTCAAATTCTCAAACATCTAATACATGTTCATGATTTTTCACCACGAGTTTTCATATTTTAAAAGTGTTGAATGGTCATTTCATTATCAATAGAATTTGAAAAAGCAAAGAATTTTTAACATGCAAATACAAGCCCCAATCACCAAAGAATTTAAACAGACATTCAACCCAAGCAGATTGAACTCCTTTATGTCCTCCTCAACCTCCAATTTTCAACAGACGTTGCAATTACAAATAATTTTTAAAAAAGATCAATAAATTGGATATTGGAATCATAGTCGCTCAGTTCAAATTCAAAAAATCTAAGTTCAATTGTCTATACTATTAGGCAAAAAATTAGATAGGCAAGCTACCTAAAACACCAACTACCGTCCAATAAATAAAAAAAATTACAAAAGCTATCAAAATCGGATGTTCTCCTTGAGTATAGGCTCTAAATCTATTAAAGACCCCACTTATGAAGAAAAATATAAAACCTCCCCGTAGTCTTTCCAAAAAATTTAACTGGGGGCAACTTTCAAACAATTCTAGAGCTTTTGAAAATTATGCCTATACCCCTAACATTTTTAAAATTCCAGTGGAGCAGTTGCCTTCACTGCCCCCACTGTGGATTCGCCCCTGCCGGCTGGATAAGAAGTAGAAAAAGAGGAAGCAATAGGTCCAGTGGTCCAACTTGTATCACTAAAGGGTAAAGAGCCCACATCTCATGGGTCTTGGGCTCAGGCTGATTTGTGACTCAGACACCTAGGCTGAATTTCGGTGAAGTTGCCTCACCTCAAGCGCAGTGAGGCTGAAAGGATGTGCCTCTCCTCTCCCCAATCTGAGTTGCGTGCCTCAGCAGAATTTCAATATGCATTAAGTTCTTTGTCATCTTGTCAACATGACCTGATGACTGTACCAGATTTTTGTGGCATATGGGGAGTTATCAACGGTTGTGGTCATGTATTCTATGAAATCTTCACACAGTTGATAACATATAATGCTGCCGAGAAGAAATGGAATGTCATGTGGCAGTCACCCTTTTTTAGTGACTTTGAAGACCCTGTCCGAGACAAAAGTTTTTCAGTGACAATAATATCTACGGGAACGAATACAGCAGAATTATGTTTCTATTTTGGGTTATTAATGCAAATGGCGAACTATGTTCTGCAATTTTATTGAAACCCCTTTTTGATGCATGAATTTTAGATCTCTATTCATTGCCACCACTTTTTTTGTGCCACGTTCATGTCTACTACTTAACTCCGTTTATCAAAGCCAATGTCCCGACCATCTGGAATTAGCTACAAAGCTAAGTTATGCATGGTTTGTTTCTTTTATAAAGTTAGTCCAGCCTAGGAATTGATGAGGACTGCATGTTAGATAGTTGACAAATTCATTGGCTGGATCCTTAGGAAGAGCTATTAGCTAAAGTCATTGAAAATGTTGGAGATCTGGTCCACAATTGTTATGAAACATTTACCTTTTGACCCGGAAAGGTCCTTTAACTTATTGTACTCCCAACCAGAATAGGAAAAAGGGCCACCAACTTATGTCAGTCAGGTGCTTCACCACTTTGATGGTTCTTTGTAGTTTTCATGTATCCAATTGGCTGCACTTCTTCTAATGAATGAGCGGGATCAATCTTGCATTTTCCCTCTGTTAATGTTTTCTGCGTAGCATGTTTCATGATCTACTTGTAATAGACAGTGTCTGATTGCGATTTCCCGCATTAGTATAGTACATCAGAATATATACACTTGACAAGTTGCTTCTTGCGTTTCTCCCTAAAGGAATGATATATGTTAACAAGATCATGAAGACCCATCTTTAGAATTACTTTAAAAGGTTGTTTGTAGCTTTTTTCTAGAATTAAACCCCTTTTCATTACTTGTAGTTACTTGTCTTTGTTTTTCCTGTTGTAGTTGTTTGCATATCTTCTGTAGTGAGGTTTTATGACGAGACATGCTATAGAATAGCATTTGACTTTTGAATTATATATTTTCTTGTTGCTGGGAGTTGAAAAACATCCTGTCTCTTTAACCATTATCGTGGAGGCAGTAGTTCTTCATTTTTTGAAACTACATAAAACATTGGCTTCAATTTATTATTTTCTTTTTTCCCTTGTTCTATGAATAAAGAGGTCATCATTCATGTCATTTAATCTGTGTAAATGTTGATATATATATTTGTCTTGCTCTTTCTCTCTAATACAGCTTGTAATGGTTGTTGATGCACGGGATCCGTTATTCTACCGTTGCCCTGATCTTGAGGTAATGTTTTATTTTTTTTCCGGATAAGATAATTTTTTTTTTTTGGGTTTATATTTTACCGCTTTCATAGATTAGGCCTATTAGGGTAACATGACGTGATGAGAGAAGTTTCTTGAGAATTCTTTGGGGTCTGTAGCTGCCATGCCCACTGTATTGATATGTAGAAATTTGCGATTTGAGCACTTATTCAGAAAGGTTATAGACTCGTAGTTCAATGTGTTTGTTAGAGTATTTTACTGTTAGGGGTAGTTTAGTCACTTTCTATGATTGTTTTGCCCTACTAAAAAGTGTTCCTATTCCGTATCTCATATGTAGTTGATGTAAGCAAACTAATAGTTGTTTTAAAGATTTTTCTATTTCTTATTTTCTATACTTTGCAATTAATCTTAACATGGTATCAGAGCTAGGTTATGGATGGTCAGTGGGTCAAGTCGCTACCTATTTGAGTTTCTCGGTATGCATAGTTGTTTGTTAGTTTGTTGAACCCACGTACGAGCTTACGCCTCACGTGGAGGAGGATGTTAAGAGAGCTTGTATCTCACATCGAATAATTAGGACCATCAAAGTTTGTTTATATACTTGAGGGGCTATACCACCCATTGTCAATCAATTTTGGGTTGGATGCTCTAACATGGTATTAGAGCTTATTCAAATGCTGACCAGACTCTATGGATCTCAAGTTCACCCCTTGTTTTTGTCTCTTCCTGTAGATTCTCTTATTTCTTGAAAAAGTAATAAGCAAATTGTAGTTGCTCGTTCCTCAGTTGAAACTAATTGTTGTGTTAGGACATCTACCACAACTGAAATAATTTGGTTATGTTGGTTGCTCGGTGATCTTGGCATTTCTTTATCTAATCTTATCCCTATATATTGTGACAACACAAGTGCTATTCAAATTGCCACAACTCAGTGTTTCATGATTGTACAATGCATATTAAGATTGATTGCTACTTTGTGCGTCATCATTTTGTGCTTGGCACCATATCTCTCGATTCTCTCCCCCTTCCTTTCTTCTACTATGCAATTGGCGGAGTTTATTATGAAGTCTCACACTATTATGTGCTTCCGTTTTATGCATGGCAAACTCTTGATGGTCTTTGCTATCACATCATGAGTTTGAGGGAGGGTGTTAGAGTATATTAGTGTTAGAGGTAGTTTAGTCATTTTCTATTATTGTTTTGCTCTACCATGAAGGGTCCTATTCTGCATCTCTTGTGTAGTTTTCTGGAAGCATCTGATCGAGTGTTATTTGATTAGACAATTACTCAGTTTGTTCCACCAATGCAAAGTTAATAAGAGGGTTTAAGTTAGATACAAAACCTATACTTCGGCATTATAGAAGTTGATGACTGTGTTCAAGGTTTGAACCTGTTTTCTGGAGCGTATTATATTACTGCAAAAAGCAATTATTTTTTAGCATTATATGATGATTTACGAGAATTGATATTTTACAAAGTCATAGCATGGCCGTCCCTTTTTTCTTCTCTTCATGATGAATTTATGACCTAGGAAATTTATATTAAACTGAGGAAATTGATCAGAATTGAACATGCCTCTGCCATACAATACTTGTTTTTTTCCTTATAATATTTAGTCGTTTACCAAATTTCCAGACTAGCTGACAATGTTGTCATAAAATTGACTATGTCAAAATCCAGGCATATGTGCGAGAAATTGATGAACACAAGAAGACAATTCTTCTTATTAATAAGGCAGATCTTTTACCATTCTCTGTCAGGTTAGTATCCCATCAATGTTTCTTTTGCTACCTGTCAATTATCCCATTTTTAATGTCCTAAGATTTATTATTATTATTTTATGTGGTGATTTGGCATTGTTTCAGATACCAATGGGCAAAGTACTTTTGCCTTCATGGGGTTCTTTTTGTATTCTGGTCTGCAAAGGCTGCTTCTGCAGCTCTGGAAGGAAAACAGCTTAGTGTCCCTTTAGAGACTCAAAGTAGCCTGCAAGAATGTGTTGATGCTAATACAAAAATATATGGCAGGGAGGAATTGTTGGCCCATCTACAGGCTGAGGCAGAGGAGATAGTGTTGATGAGGAAATCAGGTTCCTGTACAACAGACCCATCTCATGTTCATACTCCGAGTGGAAATGTTGCAGGAAGTACAGCATCTAATAGTGTAACTGTGGGATTTGTGGGGTACCCTAATGTGGGGAAAAGCTCAACAATCAATGCTTTGGTAGGCGAAAAGCGGACAGGCGTAACATCAACGCCAGGGAAGACAAAGCATTTCCAGACACTGATAATATCCGCTAAACTTACACTCTGTGATTGCCCTGGATTGGTTTTTCCATCATTCACAAGCTCAAGATATGAGATGATTGCTTCTGGGGTTTTACCCATTGATCGAATGACGGAGCACAGAGAGGCTGTACAGGTTGTGGCAAATCGAGTACCTAGGCACATCATTGAAGATGTCTACAAAATCTCGCTGCCAAAACCCAAGCCATATGAGCTGCAGTCTCGACCTCCCTCGGCATCAGAACTTTTGAGGGCATATTGTGCATCTCGTGGTTATGTTGCCTCAAGTGGACTGCCAGATGAAACTAGAGCTGCCCGCCAAATTTTGAAGGATTACATTGACGGCAAGCTGCCCCACTTTGAGCTGCCCCCTGGATCCTCAAATGAGGAAGCTGCTGCAAACGATGCTGTTGGACCCACCAAGTCTGAGATGCATGAATCAGACTCAACTGATGATGAGGATGGTTCAGATAGTGAAGGTGAAGGTGCACCCAGTCTAGAGCATGTGCTGAATGATCTAAATTCATTTGACATAGCTAATGGTCTAGCTTCTAGTACGGGCCCTGTTAAGAAAAAGCCTCCAAGTGCATCCCATAAACAACATAAGAAGCCTCAGAGAAAAAAAGACCGCTCATGGAGGGCTAGGAATGATGAAAGTGATGGAATGCCAGTAGTCAGGGTCTTCCAAAAGGCAGTAAATACAGGCCCAATGAACACTGGATAGAGATCGGTTATAAGCTATTACTGGTACAAGATGTTCCTTTCCTGGTTTCATCAACTTAAGCAAACCCATCATAGATGTCATATTTTCAGCAATTGGCTTGTGTCTGCTAGTAACAGGCTTCTATTATGGGTACTATGGTCTGTTCACATGGTATACATGTATATCTTCATACTTGTGGTACTTCTAATTAATTTAGTGAAGTGAAATTGGCTACTACTATAGAGTACTGTTATGTATTTTTTGCAAAGTACTGTTATGTGATTTTACCATAGGAGAGTTGTGATTGTATTTGTACTTGAGATTGCAGAAGAAAAAGTATCTGATAGCCTGTAGAACTAGTGAGACAAAAATAGCACTTGGGCCAAAGATTGTTCACATTCTTATCAGAGGCTTGGTTATCTGGCTTAGTTTTTTCCTTTTTTTTCTTTCTTTTTGATGCAATCTATGCCCATTTTTGATGATGTTGGGACTCGGGACAATTGTTCAGGTTAAAATCAGGTTAACTGGCCAAACTTGCTTGGTTAATAGGTGGATATGAACTTGATTACACACGATTTATAAATGAGAGAAAATAGTACATATGCAACAGTTTCATCAAAGTTTCCATTTATATAGTTTTCTTGATGTTTTTCGAACTAATCCTAGAGAATTGATAAGTTGGTCACAAGTCTACTGTGTGTAAATGTAGATGTTGAATTTGATTATTTTCTGTAGATCACTCTAGAGAATTTTTGTTTGATAATTATCCTAGGCATAAGGAGAGAGACTACAGGACAAGCGTTGGAGATAATTACTCCATCAATCCGTAATACATATCAAAAAAAATTTGTACATATTCGTAAATTAGTACAGTAGTCAAGCGTCCATAAATTATGTGGTTTGTAATGGTTCTTGGTTGTCAATACTAAATACATGTCAAACAAGAAAGATAAAAGCAATTAATAAATTGGTGGAAAACAAAGAGAAGAATGTTCAATGAGAGGAGAAAACGAGAGTGAAGTTCATTGGAAACTACTGGTTTTCAATTGGCATGGTTCCATCGTTGAAATTTTCATAATGGGCATGGCTCGAGGATTCCCTCAAACTTGGCAAATGTTTCAAACGTAAGTATACCAAGTCTTCATACTAGACAAATGGAACAGTTCAAAATGCTTGTGTTTTGCCAACTGTACTTCATCATACTTGTAGATAGATCACATTTTTGTTTTCTTTATGCTTGGAATGGTTAATTTTTAGTGTATATATCCGCTAGAAATTACCCATTGTTAAAGGCACAGTTTAATACCAATTTTTTTTTTTGATAATTATAAAAATAACATTTATTGGGAAATTAAATTTTAAAAAATAAAAAACAAAGTATTCCTTAGAATTCTACAATCGAAAAACAAATTATTCAGCATCCCTAATAGAGAGAGAAGAAAGAGATAGGACAAAGAAGACTTAGTCTAACTTTGGTTATTGTAAAAAGAGTATTAATTGATGAGCAATGTTTCACAGATTTAAAAAATTAACTTAAAAATCTAACTTAATGATGTGACTGTTATATTTGTCATTAATTTAACTGTGAGTTCCAATATTTATTGAAACTCACTACTTATTCAATGATAGTAATATATCTGAGTCATTTTTAAGTCAATTTTTTAATTCTATTTAGTATTTTTTTTCTTAATTGATTGGGGTTTTCAAGTTTGAGGAAAAAATTTTTGAGGATAATTTTGATTCATTGGATTGAATGAATCTCAGTTACTCTTATGGTAAGCGAACTTAAGGACAAGTTCTATCTTCTTAGTATAGATGAATGCAATTTTATACAAAGTTAACGTAAGTACTAGTTATAGGTGTGCGTGAAAAACTTTAGTTATACTTGTAGATTTTTCAAATATTCAAAAAAAACCTTGAATGATATGATATATAACTGGATTTTCTTTTAAATTTATCGCTTCAAATGCTCCCATGCGATGTGGAAGTTATTGGGTATTACATTTGTAAAAAACTTGTATCGGATAAAAAATGAAGTGAAAGTATTGTAGTTTACTATAAATGAACTCACAAATGTAGGCTTATACATTTAAGTTTGTGCTAGGAATGCATGACGTGTGTTGCACGTAAATCTTTTTGTTGAAATATTTGATAAAACACATAAAAAACTAATTATGTAGCTACATTAGATATTATCTCATCTTTATCATACTTAAATTGTTTGTATTCCTTTTATAACTATAAACATCCAGTGAGCTTATTTTCTGTGATTCTTTCATTTAAGTTACCAAGTAGTAAGAGGTATAGAGTTTTTTTTCTTGAATTTTTTTCCTTTTTTGTCTTTCTTAATTTTAGTTGTGCATCAATAATTTAACCAAATTACTTTGATTGTAAATGAAGAGATAAGATAAATTTATTCATTTTTAGCATTCGAGATGATGTTTGTATTAAAGATTTGTCAACGTGTATTAATGTTGTATTAATAGATTTGTCAATGTGTATTAATATTGGAGTTTTGAAAAAAAAAAAGAATAATATTGTTTTTATATTCATGTAAGCATAACCTGATCATTTCAAAAGTTTTGCAAAGATAGAGATGTTTGCATGATATGTTAGAGATTAGTTTGTTATTTAAATACAAATGAATATAATAGTAATTTGAATATCTAAAT
>CAUOFW020005313.1:0-27642 GCA_963454935.2 Ilex paraguariensis
ACACCCGCGTGCACCGCCTATCTACCTCGCCACGACCCGGCCGAGCTTGAGCTCGGGCTTGTGCTTTGTCTTGTCCAAAAAAAGATATAATTTTTTTTGGATAAAATTTATTTGAAGTGGTGCGAGTCCTAGGTCAAACCAATCAGACCCGAACACAGATCGAAATTAAATCCCAATCAAAATTTAAATCCTATTGAATTTTTAAATTCTTATTCGTTACTTTGAATTTGTGCAAAAAATGGGTCTGGTTCACTCCAGAGATTTTGTTCATTCTAGAAGGTGTCCTTTGCCTATTCAGATTAAAGAGTGTGTCTCTTCAATTTGAATAGTGGCATCATGTCTCTTCAGGCAATCTGAATAGCCAGCAAGGGTCTATAAATAGACTGCCCCATTGCTATTTCAATCCATCCCAATTCTGAATTCCAATTTCAGAATTTCTTTTATCTCTCTCTAGATATTGTTGCATTGTTCTTTTGGTTCGATTCAAGTATAAAACACAAGTTACATTCGTCGGTATTTGGAGATCAAAGTGCTACTTCTGCAAAGACGTAATCCGTTATATGTTAAGAAGCAGTTGCTCATCAACTTTGAGCACCGAAGGAGCAAATTTGTCTTAAGAAAATTGTGTTTTACAATGCTCGAATTGAATATTCTGGTTTTCTAATTTTATTATTCGCGCAGATTTGCGTTATTGTGAGTGCACAGATTTTACTTACTTTCTATTTTGATTAAGTTGCATATAACAATGTATAAATATAAGTTCAATTCTATTATTGAATAAGTTAGACTTTATACATTTTAACATAATCTAACCATATACATATTTCTATAACAATCTTAAGACATTTTTTTTACATTATTAAATTAAGTATTGTTATACGTCTAAAATAGAATTTTGTATTCTGTTACTATTTTACTTTCATGAATTACTATACTTATTGCAGTCAGAATTGTTTAATATGTTAGACTGTTGATTTTAGTGTTAAATTATTGTTTCTATTTGTGTAATAGATATGACAACTTCAAATGATTTTGTTCCTCTTACTGTTGTTCGTACAACAGTTGGTCGTACAACCGTGAATGTTTCTCATGGGGAGAAGCTTGAGAAGTTCAATAGTTCAGACTTCAAACATTGGCAATCTAAGATGCTTTTATATCTCACCACCCTTAATCTTGCAAAGCTTCTTAAGGAAGATGTTCCTTCACTTGATGAGAATGAAAGTATTGTAGAAAAGGTGGCTGTTGTGGATGCTTGTAAGCATTCAGATTTCTTGTGTAGATATTAAATCCTCAATGGATTAGACAATGCATTATATAATGTGTATAGTGCAGTCAAAATCGTGAAAGAACTTTAGGAGTCCTTGGACAAAAAGTACAAGACCAAGCATGTTAGCATGAAGAAGTTCATTGTTGGTAAATTCTTGGATTTTAAAATGGTGGATTCTAAGACTGTTATATCCCAGTTCAAGAGCTTCAAGTATGTCTCTTAGTGAGTCATTCCAAGTGGTTGAAATTGTGGAGAAATTACCACCCCTATCGAAGGATTTCAAGAACTATCTCAAGCATAATCACAAGGAGATGAAATTTGAAGAATTGATTGTTCGCTTGAGGATCGAGGAGGATAACCGTAAATCTTGGAAGAAAAGTGGAGTTTTTAATTTAATGGAATCTAAGGCCAACATAGTTGAAAGTGGAACCGAGACTAACAAGAAAAGGAAGCACAACGGCGAAGTTCCAAATTAAGGATTGAAGAAATTTAAGGGCAAGTACTACAATTATGGGAAATCGGAGCATATTTCAAAAGACTATTGTAAGCCAAGAAATTTCAAGAAGCCTAATGCTCAAGTGAACATGACTAAATTATACGAGTTTTCTATGGAAATCAACCAAATGAATCTCTCTGCAGTTGTTTCAGAATGCAACTTGGTGGGCAACCTCAAGGAGTAGGGGGTGGACACTGACGCTACCCATTTGTTCTAACAAATGGATGTTCTCTACTTACAAAAAACTAGAGAATGATGAACAACACTATATGAGGAATTCCTCAGCATCCAAGATTGAAGGAAGTAGCAAGGTGATACTCAAATGACATCCGACAAAGAACTCACCTTGGACAAAGTGTTTCATATCCCAGATATTCGCAAAAATCTACTATCTAGTTCCTTGCTTAGCAAGAATTGCTTTAAGTTAGTCTTTGTATCTAACAAGTTTGTATTTACAAAGAATGACATGTTTGTAGAGAAGGGATCATGAGTGATATAATTTTTAAGCTCAATGTAATGACTGTTGTGCCCACATCTTTAATAATAAGAATGAGATGAATTCTTTCTAATTGCTTGAGTCTTCTAATATGTGGCATGCTACACTAGGACATATTAATTATAATGCAATTAGAAGATTAAATAATTTGAATGGTGTCTATTGATCCAAATCATAAATGTGAGACTTGTGTGGAGTCAAAATTAGCAAGAACATTTTTCAAGTTAGTTGAAAGAAGAATTGAACCTCTCGAATTAATTCACAATGATGTTTGTGACTTCAAGTTTGTGCAAACAAGAGATGGTAAAAAATATTTTATAACTTTTGTTGATGATTGCACAAAATACTGCTATGTTTACTTAATTAGAAGTAAAGATGAGACTATTGATATATATTCAAGCATTATAAAAATGAAGTTGAGAATCAACTTACCAAAAAGATCAAGACAGTAAGAAATGATAGAGGATGGTGAATATGAATCTCCTTTTGAGGGACGTTGCAAGAGGACAAAGACTTCAAAGTCATTTGGTCTTGATTTTGTAAAAAATGATGTTCAAAGTTTCAAAGAAGCTATGTCCTTCCCCATAGCTCCTTATTAGAAAGAATCTGTCGAATCTGAAATCAAATCCATTATGAGGAATCATACATGAGAGGTGGTGGATCTTCCACCAGCTAACAAACCTCTAGGTTTTAAATGAATCCTTAAAAGAAAGATCAAAGCTGATGGATCCATTGACAAGTACAAACATAGACTTGTAGCCAAAGAATATAAAGGGAATGATTGGATTATTTTGACACTTATTCACCAGTTACTAGAATTATTTTCATATGGATGTTAATTGCTATAGCTACAATAAATGGTCTTAAAATACACTAAGTAGATGTAAAGACAACATTTTTAAATGGTGAATTAGATGAAGAAACATACATTTAACAACCTGAGTGGTTCATTGCTAACGGACAAGAAAAGAAAGTATGCAACTTATTAATTTTTGTATGGTCTAAAACAAGCACCGGAGCAGTGGTATGAAAAATTTGACAAAATAATGTTGTCAAATGGGTTCAAAATAAATAAGTGTGACAAATGTGTATATATCAGGAGCACTCATAGTGGATATGTTCTTGTATGCCTTTTTATAAATGATATGCTAATTATAGGCAGCAATAACACGATGTCATTAAAGCTACCAAGCGGATGTTGGAAAATAGGTTTGAAATGAAAGATCTAGGTGTTGCCGACGTTATATTAGGAATTAAAATTTCTAAAACGTCAGTTGGACTCATGTTATCTCAATCTCATTATATTAATAAAGTACTTAATAAGTTCAAGAAGTATGAAATAAAATCTATGAGAACACCTGTCGATACTAAAATCCATCTTTCTAAGAATAAGAGTAATATAATATCATAGTTAGAATATGCACGTATAATTGGTAGTTTAATGTACATAATAAATTGAGTAGTTAGAATATGCACGTATAATATACTTAGTGAGTAAGCTAAGCGGATATACAAGTAATCTAGAAAAGACCACTAGAAAGCAGTTATTAGATTTTTGGGATATTTAAAACATAGTCAAAACTATGGTTTGCACTACATGAAGTACCAAGCAGTATTCGAGGGATATACCAATACTAATTGGATATCTGATACTATAGATTTAAAATCCACGTGTAAATATCTTTACATAGGGTAGTACAGTCGTGTTTTAAAAATCCTCAAAGCAAACTTGTATTTCTAGATCTACAATGAAATCTGAGTTCATTGCTTAGGTAAAACTAGAGAAAAAACATAATGGCTTCATAACTTCTTAGAGGGTATTTCAAATTGGCCAAAGTTTTTGCCTGAATGTTATAATGGTATAACTTCTTAGAGGGTATGTATAACGGTAAGTCTAGACACATATGTCATAGACACAATACTGTTAAACAATTGCTCTCTAATGGTGTTATATCCATTGACTATGTAAAGTCAAATGATAATATTGAGGATCCGCTTACAAAAGGTTTGACTAGAGAGCAAGTGAAAAGTTTATCAAGGAGAATGGTCTTAAATCCTATTACTTAACCAAGAGTCAACATATTGGTAACCCACCTTAGCTAACTGGAGATCCCAAGATCTAGGTTCAAAGGAACAACTGAATTATGTGTAACTCAGTAAGCACTGAGGAGATTTTCTAAACTCTTTCCCATTCCTATAATGAAACAATGCATATTTGTCTCGAGAACCAGGGTAAGTTACACTTTTAATAATATTCTATGACTTAGAAATGTCTAAGTGGGGTGTAACAAGATACTCTTAATCAGAGATTACCTATGTGATTAAAAAAGTGGCTACTTCTATAAGAATCGTAGGCTGATTACTCTAAAATTACTCATGAAACCAAGTGGCGTTCAAGGCCAAAATGAACACAAACGTGAGAACCAAGTGTTGTCCGAATTTGGTATTGACAATTTACGTGCAAGTATACACGATCAACAAGTAATAAAGTGATAAATAGAGTATCGTTCCCACGGAGAATTATTAGTAATAAATTCCAAGTACTAACTTTATATTAATTCAATTTTATTTAAACAATTGAAACTGAGCTATGGAATTACTAATTAAAACTAAATCTAAACTTAACAATCAAGGGTTGAATTTACTAAAGAAAAGAAGTTAAGATTACAACTTCCCCTAATGCTTCGTATAAATCCCTCTAACTCTTTTTCCAGTTAATTAATCAAAATAAGTTGTTAACTGAGAACTTAAAGTTATTTATCAAACATCTTCCAATAGTTAGATAAAATTATCTATCCCAATTAAATTACTATATTCCTATGCAAAATAAGTTGGAATAGATTCATTAAGTTCAAACTTCCATAAAAGTTACACACGTATAGGTATATTCTTATCATATACACAAACCCAGCTATTCAATCCTAAGAAGAATAAACTAGACGCATGTCATCATATTCAGATCTAAACCTAAAATTCATCTCCCAATTTCATCTAGGTTATCACATTAATTGTTGGCCACACAATCATATATTAAACACAAAATATGACAAACAACTCATATAAGATCAATAAGAACTAGAAACGAGAGTAGATTAATTTAAATAGACATAGGTTCCGTTGCAATCTTAATAAAAATTTAGTTCATAACGTAATTAAAAAACATCATTCTCAAATTAAACAACATCTTAGAAAATCAAGAAGAAAAAGTAAGAGAAAAGAATGAAAACTTAGTTGTAGTCTCCAATCCGTCTCTTGCTTTCAAGTCCAATCTTCTTCGTGTCGATTTCTTCGATCCGTGTCTTCAATTTTCTTCCAATTCCTTAGTTGTTCCAGCCGTTTTCAGCCCCCAAAAGTCGGAATATTTTATCCCCACACAAACCCTAGTATATATATAGCCTTAGGGTTAAATTTTGGGCCCAAAACAAGTCAAAATTCGTGTCATGGATTAACACACGTGCAGGGGCACTCAAACTGGTGCAGGGGTGCTGATTTGGACAATGTTTGGGCGATGGGGCTCCCAAATTGGCGCTGTGGCGCGCCTCCTTGTATTCTGCCTGCTCCGGACCAGTC
The DNA here is from genome assembly GCA_963454935.2 of Ilex paraguariensis. Lineage (NCBI taxonomy): Eukaryota > Viridiplantae > Streptophyta > Magnoliopsida > Aquifoliales > Aquifoliaceae > Ilex > Ilex paraguariensis. The sequence continues at coordinate 5,830 of CAUOFW020005313.1, forward strand.
TTCGTAGAATCGTCGTAACGTTTTATAAAACCGTCCGATTGAGCTGAAATTTTGACATAATATAGAGACATCCTGATCTACAACTTTCATGTTTTGTACTTTTTCAGATTCGAAGTGGATCATAGTCAAAAAAGTAGAAAATCTAGGTACTACTACAAAATGGTACGCTATAAATACTTCATTAAAATGCCTTTTAGCTTCCTCTTCAAAAATCGAACACTTAGGCTCCAATTTTGACCTTGTTTCCTCCCAAATGGTCATTCCTACAAAATAACATCAAAACACACAAAACGAATAAAAATGAACATAAAATAATTGAAAACTTGCAATTTCATTAAGCCGAAAGCACTCAATTCGTAGGTATAAAACTCACTCATCACTAAGTGTGTCTGAATGGAATCTGTGTGAATTCTATTGTCCTACTTTACACAAATGGATGACAGTTCAAAGACTATCATCCATGAAACCAAGTGGTGTTCAAGGCCAAAATGAACACAAACGTGAGAACCAAGTGTGTCTGAATGGAATCTGTGTGAATTCTATTGTCTACTGATTAGCCAAGTAAACCCGATAGTTTGTCACTACGAAAATTCAAAGCCACTAGCTACTTATTCAGATGCAGTAACCTTTCACCTGTACTTGAATCAGTGTCTATATTATCATACATCGAATTTTCATTAATGTGGGGGATTGTTGAAAAAATGGCTTTAAACTAGATTATTTGAGCAACTTCAGACTTGAATAAATGTGGAAGCCACACCTTGAAATTGATGGGACCAAAATTAAACACATTCTCCTCGGCGAGGAGATTAACGTGGTTTATTTATTTGTTCAAAATCATTAAGATTTGAATGAGAAATTATGTCTCAAAGTGACCCATTTGAAGTGATAAAATAACCTAAGATTTGTGTAGTGGAATAAGACTTATCCCACATTGGAAGAAGACCAATATTTTAGTGAGTTAATACATTTCTAGTTGGCTTCATGGGTTGGGTCCCAAGGGGTACCCTACTTTTGTGCGTAGAGCGAGTGCCCACACTACCTTGGTTACAACACACATGCGTCGCCCACCTCACCATGCCATAACCCGGCAGGCCTCAGGCTTGGGTTTGGGAAAAAAAATATAATCTTTTTGAACAAAATTTATTTGGAGTGGTGTCAATCATGGGTCAAACCAATCGGATCTGAACTCAGATCAAAATTAAAATCCCAACCAAAATTTAAATCCAACCGAATTTTTAAATTACTATCTATTACTTTGATTTTGACACCAAAAATGGGTCTGGTTCATTTTAGAGAATCTGTTCATTCCAGGAGGTGTCTTTTTCCTATTTAGATTAAAGAGTATGTCTCTTCAATCTGAATAGTGGTATCCTATGTCTTTTTAGGCAATCTAAACAGCCACCAAGGGTCTATAAATAGACTGCCCCGTTGCCATTTCAATCCATCCCAATTCTGAACTCTAGTTTCAGAATTTATTCTTCTCTCTCTTAGCACATTTCTATATTATTCTTTTGATTTGGTTCAAGTATAAAACACAAGTTGTATTCGCTGCTCTTTGGAGATTAAAGTGCTACTTCTACAAAAACGTAATTCGTTCTATATTTGGAGGCAGTTGCTCATCAACCTTAAGCACCGAGAGGGAACAAATCTTTCTTAAGATGATTATGTTTCACAAGGTTTGGATTGAATATTATGATTTTCTTATTTTATTATTCGTGCAGATTTGTGTCGCTGTTAGTGCACTAATTTTACTTACTTTCTATGTTGATTAAGTTTTATATAATAGTTTATATATATAAGTCCAATTATGTTGTTTTATAAGTTAAACTTTATGCAGTTTAACATAATCTAATTATATACATATTTTCTATAACAAAATCACAGTTGAACCTTAAGGTAATTGATTCAAATTCCGTCGTCATTTTTTCTATATTAGTGTTTGACTAAAAAAACAAAAAAGAAAGACATTGTTAGCATTGATTTAGTCAACTATTGGTATCCGAGCGGCTGCAAGAAATCCTAACAAATACTCTCTCCAAAAAGATATTCTCCCCAAACTTTTATAAAGAATGCACTATGCTACTAAACAATATAGTGTTACATAAGAAAGGGATATATCAATAACCACGTACGTATTGGTACCAAAACAATGCATCTGCCAAGTCCCATACCCTTGAAAAACTGATGGCATGTCAAGGCCCCACGAAAGGCTTTATTCCTGTCAAATTTCAATTATCATAATCGAATTTTCAAGAAAGAAAAAATTAAGAATCCAATATTGAAAGAGCACTAAACAAGAAAGAAAATTAAAGAGAAAAATTAAATAAATGACAATTGTCAAACTCGTTGCGAATTCATAACTAGATTTCGAGTGGTAATAATCGGTAAGTTGGTGTGTAGGAAAAAGAGAGTGGCGTGATTGAGTCATACGAAAGACGTGTAAGTCTAAATTTTTAATTCATGAAAGATCCAATTTTTTATTAATAAAGAATACTGCTAAAGGTATCTAAAAATTTATTCTAAATTGTTTGTCTAATGATGCGACAGTGGAGATATTAAAATAGTATTATTCGAAGTAGAACTCTTTGATTTATTTTTTGAAACCACATCACTTAGCACATTATTAGGTTAGTAGATTAGTTTAGAATTTTAAACCCAAAAGTATCACTGAAATATAGGAGTAACGATAAATTTATATAAAATTTTAAAATTGCATCCACTACCCCAAGTGTAAATCTGCCACTAGACAAATCTTGTATCGTCATATTAGGAACTCAATGTTATGCAATACCCAATGGTTTGAGAATCAAGCTTGAGAATCCTTAGTTTTTATTACCTCTTTTAAAAGTCATAGTTTGAGGTGCCACTGAAAGACTAAAAGGGCACACTTTGATACATTTTACTATGTTTTCTATATCGCATTGCTTTATCAACTATTACGTTTCTTATAATAATCTTTTAACAGTGGTTTTTCATTTTAAATTGCTCCTTAAATATCATATTTCTCACATTATATTTTGAACTATAGTTATAAATTTTACATTGACCGAATTTTAGACATTAAAAATGTGTATTTTACAACATGTGCATATAATTTTTATCAGAAACATGACAAACATGTACTTTTGAGGCAATAAAAAATACATTTACCCAGCTAAGGAACAAGGATGTAGTGTAAGAAAACTCACTAGTTGAAGGGGCACAGAGAGGCCAAAATCATAGTTGGGGTCAAAATAAAAATAACTATTCTTTTGAAATTTTTATTTAATCCTCGTCTCCCAATTAGCCAATATATATAATTATCCCTTCCTACTCCGTGAGAAAATTTTCATTGCTTGTAAGGCAGCACGTGGCAGTGTCATATGGTGCCTACACTCGGTGAAACATCGTCACAACAGTTGCTTGTTAGATTTGCAAATTAATTTTTTTAAAAAGAAATTCTCAGAACTTCACAAAAGACAACAATTGATGATGAACAACTTGCATTTGAAAAATTACATATTTTTGCTTTATTCAACTTGCATTTGAACAACTGGCGAGCATTGAATATTTTCGTCGTCCTTGGTGATGAACAGCTTTATTCAATTTTTGCTTATGAAGTATTATTTTATAGGGTAAATTACATTGTTGATCCCTAGTTTTATCATTTACTACAATTTAGTCATTAAATTTTTAATCTTGTTAATTTGGCCCTCGAAGTTTTGAAATTGGAACAATATCTCTTTGGCAATAACTTGCATTTGAAAAATAGATAGAACATAGTGTTGGACTAAAATAGATTTTAATAATTAAAATCTAATTTTTGGTCGACTTTGAGCCTAAATTAAAGTGGAACCCGCTTGTTTTGAGTAAACTTTCATGGATTCGTATTCTATTTCATGAGGAAAATAACGTAGTATATTCACTTGCTCAAATCGAGTAAGAAATAAATGAGAAAATAAGCTCTAAAGTGACTCTCTTGAAATGTGAAAGTAGAGGTTGTGAAATGTGAGATTTGACACCAATCCTACATTGGTTGAGGAAGAAGTCTTACATGTACATATATAGGTCATGTTTGCTCTATAGGATTGGTCCCCAAAGAGTACCACAATTTTATGCGTATAGCGAGTGCCCATATGCCTTTAATTCAACCATACACACGTGCCACCCGCCTCACCTCACCACGACCACGACCCAACCCGGCTAGTTCAAGCTCAGGTATGGATGTGGTTCAAACCAAGTCTTATCTTTTGAGAGAAAATTTGTTTAACGAATTGAACGTGAATTTCTTAATTGGAATCTAACAAATTCATAGTCATTCAAAGTAGTCTCATACATCATTAGCAGTCTGTATTTGGAGAATACACAATATAATTTCTAGTTCGTTGGGCGAGTAAATTGGAGTGTTAAAGTACCATGTGTGGAGGTGAAATCTATCTAAAGGACATAGTGTCAAATACTATACTTGATCTACTTAAAGTTCAATAATAATTCTTATTCTATAAATGGGTCAATTTTTATATTGTTTAAACACAGATTTATGGTGTTACTATTTTGTTTTTAATTGTTACTGTTTCATACATACTACTTTAACCGTTTCGTTCTTAACTGTTATTATTTTAGTTTTGAACTACATGTTTCAAATCAGAAATTTCAATAAGTAATTTTATTATATTTGGAATACTATAAATAACAATATTAAGACAAATTTGCTATTTGTATAATTACTTGTTGAGTTTCTAATACATGTTTTAGTATTTTAAACTGGTCTAAAATATTACAAATTGTAAAACTTGTTTTTTATAATCTATGATATTTTTGGACAGATTTGGAAAAATTTTGTGAAAGGTTGCATGTTCTGTTTATGTGTTTAATTCAAACGATTGCACTAAATAATTACACCAAATAGTAACTCTATTTATGCATAAGATTTAAACAGTTACGCCAAACAGTAACATTGAAACAGTGACACTGAACAGTAACATAAATTATCTCTGTTTTAGTAACTTGTTTTGTAAAGTATTAATATTTTCCTATTTTTGAATATTTCATAATTTGTATTTATCAGAAATGGTTGCAAATGATAATAATGTTCCTACTACTATAAATCCTGTGGTGTCTATTTCTGTATCTACTCATATGTCTCATGGGGAAAAACCTGAAAAGTTCAATGGAAACGATTTCATGAGATGACAACAGAAAATGTTATTATATCTCACTATGTTGAATATTGCAAAGTTTCTTTGTGAGGATGCTCCTATTTGTAGTGAGAATGAGACCGACCGTCAAGTTATTGTTGCGGTGGATGCATGGAAGCACACTAATTTTTTGCGCAAGAACTATGTTCTCAATGGATTGGATAACACTTTATATAATGTATATAATCTAATCAAGACAGCTAGAGAGTTGTGGGAATTCTTGGATAAAAAGTACAAGATGGAGGATGTCGGAATGAAAAAATTCATTGTGGACAGATTCCTTGAGAAATTACCACCAAATTGAAAAATTCAAATTCAAGATCTTCAAGTGGTCCTACATGAGAAACATGTCAAAGGGATGATGCTTAGTGATTCTTTCCAAGTGACTACAATTATTGAGAAATTACCACCAAATTGAAAGGACTTCAAAAATTATTTGAAACACAAACGCAAATAAATGAAACTTGAAGACTTGATTATGGAGATTGAGGATTGAGGAGGATAATAGAGTCTCCGAAAAAAAAGTTGGAAATCATTCTATGGTATCAAAGGCACAAGTGATTGAAGAGGGACATAAAACCAACAAGAAAATGAAGTATGTTGGCCAACAAAGAGCCAAGGGTGGTGATTCCAAAAGGTTCAAAGGCAACTACTTTGTATGCAATAAACTGGGGCATGGTGCAAATGATTGTCGAAGTCATAAAGCAGAAAAGAATCACAAGGGAAAGACTATCCAAGCCAATCTAATCGAGGTAGAAAATATTTCTAACATGAATTGTTTTGCTATAATATCCGAAGTGAACTTGGTGAAAAATACCGAAGAATGGTAGGTGGACATTAGGGCCACTAGACACAAGCTCGGATAAGAAGATATTTTTTTCATATGAAGTAATTAATGATGGAGAACAACGATTATTGGGAAATTGATCTACTTCTAAATTTGAAGACAAAGCGAAGGTTATATTGAAGATGACTTCCAGAAAAGAATTTACTCTTAATGATATGTTACATGTTCCAGAAATTCGAAAGAATCTTGTGTTTAGATAGTTATTGAGAAATAAGGACTTTAGGTTAGTTTTTAAGTCTGACAAATTTGTACTCACAAAAAATGGGATTTATGTAGGCAAGAAATATATAAGTGATGAGAAGATGAATGTTGGGATGCTTTGATGGATTTTTTGAAGACAAGAGTTGAATTGACGTGGTTCTCATTTTTCAATATTTGATTTGATGGATTTGTTGAAGACGATGGTCGGATTGACTTGAATCCCTTTCTTCGACCTTTGATTTGGCTTTATTGGATCTTCTCGATGCTTTGATGGATTTGTTGAAGATGAGAGTCGAATTGACGTGATTCTCGTTTTTTAATATTTGATTTGATGGATTTATTGAAGATGAGGGTCGGAATGACATGAATCCTATTCTTCGATCTTTGATTTGGCTTTATTGGATCTTCTCACCGTTCTTTATGTTAAATGGTTTCAATAAGATTTGAATATCTTGAAGAAGGACATTGGCGGTGTTTTTTCTCCTTAGAGATGGATTTGCAAGACCTCGATTGGGGGGTAGAATGACTTTGGCGATTTTTCTTCTCCTCAAAGATGAACTTTCAAGACTTCAGTTGGAGGGTGACTCAGGCAGAGCTTTGTTGCTGATCTATCCTTCTCCTCCTAAGATGGACTCGAGCAAAACATTTTTGATCTTCCCTCCTCTTTCGTTTCTCTTCTGTGCCTCCCTCTTGGCTTCTCCTATTTTTAGCCTCCCTCTTGGCTTCCCTTTTGGCCTCTGTCATACCCCTATTTACAGTGGTGGGAATAGTTATCCATATAATGGTATTTTACTTGAATACCCTTTGTATGAGTTTTAGGTAGTGGGTCCTCCATATTAATTTAATTTTATGGGCCTGGAATTTAGGTCCAGTTTGATTTAATTTGACAAGTCGTATTAATTAAATTTGGGCTTTATTATTTGGGTTATGGAATTTAGGTCCAACTCAAGCCAATTTAATTAAATTTAGGCTTGTATTATTTGGGCTTATGAAAATTACGTTCAGACCAATTTAATTTAGAAACTCGTTAGATTTGGGCCCACTAATAAAAATTATTTTATTTGTTAATTTTTTTGTGTCTACATATTTATAGAGGTATTTTGATGGGATAGATAAAGAGGATTAATTTTATATTTATTTTGGTGTTAATTGATTAGTTAATCGAAGAGAAATTTGTGCAGTCCAAACGTATTTTCGCAGTGTATCTATACCAGAGATACATTGAAATGAGTCGATATTAATTAATGTATGTTACTGTATTTGTGAACCATCATTTAATGGGTAGAGCAACTTATCTTCGTTTAGTGTATTTGTATGACATGTTGTGTTATTATAGAATAAGGTACACTATACTGACATACAATTTGAGGATTAATGTTTAAATTTGATGATGACATTGTTGTTATTTTTCGTAATATTTAAGGGCGTTGGTAATATTCGTTTCTATAGCTTTTCAACAAAGATCTAATTCAAAAGAAAATTGGTTAAACCAGATCTGGATAGGTTCCAATGGCGAAGGTTGTTGTACAAGAGTTCTTACTTTCATTTGTAGTTCATGTTCACACTATGCTTTCATTTACTTTTTTGATACCTTCCAAGTTCACACCAGTACTTCCGCTATGAAAAATGAACTGGGTACGTTTGAGAAAGAAAAATATAAATACATAAATTAAAGGATTATATAAATACCTCCCAGTAATTCAAGGTGGAAACAGACAAAACACCATGAACTTTGATTTTTTTCACTAAACATCTCTAAAATTGTCGTGAAATTTTACAATGTTAGTTGGGTGGAATTGTATTTTTATCTTAATTTGACCGTGATGAATTAGACCAAATTTAATGATTTGTTCACTAAGAAACTCAATATTGATATTATGTGATGAATATCACGTGACACTATTGATATTGTGTAATGGTTACACTCAGTATTTTTTTTCCTATTCATGGATGCTAGATAGGAGGAAAACAAAAGATTTAAGAAGATATTATTGTACTTAATTTGGGTACATAATCTTGGAGATCTAATTGGTTATAGCTGTTAAAATTAAAATTATTTTACATTTTAATATTAAACTCATAATTAATTCAATAACTGCAATGAATTAGGTCTTTAATTAAATTTCCAGTATTAAGCAACAATTTAATTTCTGAATGTTGAAGTACTGCAACCACACTTTATTAACCTTTCCTCTTCTATATATCTTTTTCTATTGCTATTGATGCATCATTCTAAATTGTACAGGTCATTGTGTATATACCCATAATTTATTCACGATCATTGAATCTATGGGGGGTAGTGATGACAATAACCAACATATGTATTGATGATGATCTCAGCCACCTTATGCATTGATAACGTTTACTCTTTTACGAAGAATCAAATATATATATATATATATATATATATATATATATTCAACTCTAGCATAAATCAATTGAAAGTGGTATATTCGGTGGATTAGTATTTTCGAACCGGAAAGTGTGTGTCGAACAAAGGCTAATGAAGTATGCTAAGAAAGAAATATTATAAGGCTAAAATTTAAATGAAAGTTTAATTCCATAATAGTAATAAATAGCTAGAGTCAAGGGCGGAGCCGGGATTTTTTCTCAGTTGGGAACAACCTAGTCATAGCTAATTAAAAATTAAATTTGTCTAATTAGATTCATGTGTAAGAGTTCGTCATTAATTGTGTAACAAATGAGATAATAGAATACACATAATCAAAATATAATTCATAAATCCAAAAAATAATCCAAACTAGAATTTCAAGAAATCAATTAAAACAATTTCAATGGGGTAAGTTTTAGAAATTCTTTAAATTTTTAAAATTATACCCAGGTCCCAAAATTTTTTAAAATTTCAATGGAGGCAACTTTCAAGCGTGAAAAATGAGGAGGATCTGCCAACAGTTAGCTTTTGTGGGTTGAAAATTATATTAATATACCCTATACTTTAAGAAAATTTTAGTGGGGGCAAGTTTAAGAAATTCTTGAAATTTTTAAAATTACACCTAAGTCCCAATACTAAATCGGCTAGACTATCATTAGAAACCCAAACCAGTTTTTAAGATAAGAGCTTAGATTGATTGAGGTGTACAATTTAAACATGTGGCTTATAAAACTGACCGGTAAGATTAAAGGTCCAGTTTGATCACAAAATTGACTAAAATGAATATGGTTAAGTTTCCTTTCATTAAAAAAATTAAAAAACGGAATTTGGTTTAGTTTGGGGGTGTGGCATCTAACTTCTACCAAAATTCTTAGTACGACTTGGTCGATGATATTATTGTATAAATACCAAATGAGATTAAGTCTTAGGGGTCGTTTAGATGTCGTATTAAGAAAAGAAGGACTGTATTATAGAATACAAGACAATCCTAAATAGATGGATAAAATCTAAGATTAATCAGAGGATAAATATAATACAAATTCTGGTTAAGCGTTTGTTAAGTAAAGTATTAAAAATTGAATAATAAAAATCAAGTCCAATATAATGTTGGTTAGGTAATTTATTCAATGGTATTAAATGAGTGGACTAAAATGCCCTAAATCATCTCCAATTTGATCCCTCATAATGATCAAATATTTCGTTGGGCTATATCAATAGAACTAAAAACTATGTAAATATTACTTATTATGAATGTTTTTAATATTATTAGAAATAAGCAAGCATTCTTTAATTGTGTAATTGGATATATGCATGGCTTGTTATTAATGTCGATGTTTATCATTATCTATTTGAATGATAAATGATGTGCATCTTTACAGGTTGTCCATATGAGAGGGACGTCAGGTCATTGTAAAGAAAAGTTGAACATCGGTTTTTGTTAAGAAGTCAAGATTTCCAAATAATTTTTATTAAAATAAATAAGAAGGAACTTATGTATGTCTCTCTACAAGTTGATCTATGGCAAAACTTGTCATTTGCCAGTAGAGATTGAACACCAAACATATTGGATTATAAAATCATTGAATTTTAATTTGGGTCTAGCTGGTGAGCACAAGAAATTGCAATTGAATGAGAAACTCTATTTTCATTACCCAAGATTTAGTGTTTCTCACTAGGGAAGATGAAGCAGTTTTTGAAGAGGAAGAAGAAATGGCAAATGTTTTCCGAAGATGAAGCTTTTTGCAGTTGAATGTTCCTTAAATCCAACAGTTTTGCATTATCATTGTATAACTAATTATTTTTAAGATATGTTCCTAAAACCGTTTTTAGGAAAATAAATTTTAGAAAATGGGCAATTAAGTATTTGTATTTCAGTAGTGTATTTTTTTACAACACATTTTTTTCTGTGTACTTTTTTACAATTATGTCTAATTTAGTATACCGGCTTCCAAAAGACCCATTAATTACTCTCTTTAACCGGTCAAAAGAGTCAATCATATCAATTAAACACTCATGCTAATACATCAACCCCTCTCTCTCTTTTCTCTCTCTCTTTCTCACACACACTGAGTTAAATTCTGTTTTCATCTAAAAACAAAACAAAGGATTCTCACTCCTTATTTGGAAGAAGTTGTTTGTGGCATGTATGCATTGCATACACATTTTAGGTGGGGAGTAGCCTATGTTGGAGTTTTTCAACTAAGCGTTGACTCACCCTATATGGAAAACATTTCAGGTGGGAGAGGTACACCAGTGGATGGCTCCAATTTGGACCCTCATGTTTGAAAAAAGTCGAATGTGACTTTATTTTGTGTTGATGTAAAATATTTGCGAAAAAATGTTTTAAGCATGCAATCTTTTAAATTGTAATAGAACTTATATGGACTATTGTTAAACTAACCTTACATTTTTTGATATAAATATGGATGATTGGACCCGGTGTGGTCAAGTTTTACTTATAAATGGACCCTGTGTGGTCATTGTATTATATGGGGTCTCAGACGGGTCATGTTAATGTATATTGCACATGTTGTGTTTTGGGTAGAGCTCCCCGTACAAAGTAGACTCTGCCCAAATTTTGTTAAATTAAGGACCTAGGTAAATGAGGCATAACAGTGTGATATCGAGTTACTCAGTATTCACGGGTATTTCGCGGGTTGATGGGAAATCAACTGACTCCCAGATTTTGGGGCATCACAAAGAGTCTCCTCTTAGCCAACCTGGAGTAAAGGTTATCCCAAGAGCCTCATCCACGCTGCCTTAGAAGAAGTCAACCAGCTCCTCCTCCTTTGACCAAATCTTATGGAGAGTACTATAATTACCTCATCCGTTGAGAAAAGGTCGTCAGTTCCACCAAATTAGCTACTTAGGTACTATTAAGTCGCCCTAATCTATTAAGAGACGACTATAAATTGTAAGTCCCACCAACACTTGAGGGGCAGATCAGACTCAGTCGAGCACAATTCCCCTCTCCATCTCTAAGTTTGTAACTCTCAGCTCTCCCTACGCACTTGAGTTATAAAATGCTCAACGACCCTAGCTATTCAAAGTGGACGTAAGTCAAGTTGACCGAACCACTATAAACTTTTTTTTTTCTCTCTCTCAACTTATTTACTGCATTTAATATTGTTTACTTGACAGGAGGTGTACAAACCAATTTGTGCATCATCAAATTGGCGTCGTTTATGGGAACGACAAAATTCCATGTTGATACCTTCCAGGCTTCCCCACTTTTTATAGGCACTTTGATGTGGCATAGAATAATGCCTTAAGGCTTGTGTCTTATTATGTTGTCTCATGTTTTCTCATGGTTTTCTTCGTTCAGCCTTTTATTCCTATCTTTTTTATACTTCAATACTTGTTTATGACTTTTTTTAAAGTTCTATTACACTTTATAAATTAATTAAGAAAATTGATAAATTTATATTTTTTTCATGTTCTATTAGATTTTATAAATTATGTGAAAGTTGATTGTTACTTGTAATTGATTACAAGCAATGGAAGGAGAAGTGACAAAAAATATTGCAACTCCTAAAACTTTTGCAACACCGGTTGAAAGCAACTAACTTTCAATCTCTATTGATAAAGATCAATCTACCAACTCAACTCGAATGACTCTTGGTAAAATAGATAGACATAGATCAATTGTATGGTATCATTTCAAAAGGAAAACATAAAATGTCAAGTTAAAAGCTGAGTGCAATGAATGTAAGAAATTGCTTGTTGGTGGTGCTAGGAATGGAACCAACCACTTACATGACCATCTTAAAAGTTGTCTCAGGAAGAAATATAAAAATTTAAAGTAATGGTTATTGGTATCAAACCAATCAAAGAAGGATATCGAGAAAAGCATGGAGAACTGGCAATTTGTTCAAGAGGCAGGGAGGCGGGATCTTGCCAATATGATCATATGCATGAATATCCTCTTAGTATGGTTGAGCATCACGGGTTTCAAAAATATTGTCACACTCTTCAAACGGATCTTTAAAATGATATCACGGGACAATTTCAAAAATGATATCCTTGAAATTTACAAAACCGAAAAAGAGAAGACAATGAAGTTGTTGGAAAAAAACAAAAAGTAGAGTTACTTTCACTACGGACCTGTGGTCATCAAATAATCAAAGAAAGGGATACATGACAATCACCACACACTTAAAAGACAATTCTTGGACCTTGGAAAGTCGAATTTTAAGGTACTAATAATCTTTCATTAACATGTTTATTTATTTTAAATATCTAATGATCTTTCATTAACATGTGTTATTTATTTTAAATATCTAATGATCTATCTTTACAATTTATATTATCTTTAGATTTTTATATGTGCCTCATCCACATACCAAGGAAGTGCTTGTGGAGTGTTTGATGGATTGCTTTTTTGATTGGAACCTTAATAGAAAGTTGATAACTTTGACTGTGAATAATTGTACCACTAATAATGCAATTGTGGATATTATGTTGGATAAACTTCCATTTGGTTCATTAATATTGCATGGTTGATTGTTCCATATGCATTGGTGTGCACATATTCTCAACTTAATTGTGCAAGATAGTTTGAAAGTGATTGGATATGGTGTTGAACAAATTCATGATAATGTTTCTTATTGGATAACATCTCCCAAGAGAGTGCAAAAATTTGAAGAGGTAGCTTATTAGATACATATTCCAAGTACCAAGAAGCTTGCCCTTGATGTTAAGACTCAATGAAACTCTACTTTTCTCATGCTTCAAACTAGTTTGATTTATAGATATGTGTTTGCTCACTTGAAATATCGAGATTCTCATTACAAGATGTGTCCGACTGAAGATGATTGGGAGGTGGCAAAAGAGGTTTGCGAAAAATTGAAATTGTTTTATAGTACGACAAAATTGTTTTTAGGAATAAAGTATCCTACTGCTAATGTATACTTTCCAACTATTTGTGGGATAAGGAAAGAAATATCTAAGTGGCTTCAAAATCCCAAAGATATGATAAAAGATATGGCCTTGAATATGTTGAAAAAGTTAAACAAATATTGGAGTGTGACTCATGGTGTTATGAGAATAGTCACTGTTTTAGATCCATGGTATAAGTTGAGAAATTTGGAGTATTAATATGAGAAAAATGTATGGAGATGTGGAAGCTTCAAATGAAGTGATGAGGATTATGGAACTTTGCTTGGAATTGGTAGGCGAATATGAAGCGAGGCAAGAAAGTGATTATGAACCGCAGCCTTCTCCTCCCTTTCTTCAATCAAATATTAGTTCCAAATGCCCATTAATTGATGATCTCTCTGATTTTTATAAGTTTATACAAACAAAAGACATAATAAAAGCGCATGGGAGGTCTGACTTAAAAGATGGTATGATGCTAAGAACTTTAGATTTTGATATACCATCTTTTTGGAAGACAAGTGGTCCCAAATATCCCCTGCTTTAAATGATTGCTAAAGTTCTTTCTGTTATTCCTGTTTCTACCGTTGTCTCGGAATCTACTTATAGAACAAGTGGGAGGGTGATTAGTTCATATCGTAAAAGATTTCTTCTGTGACACCCCAAAATCCGGGGGTCCGTTGATTACCCATCAACCCGCGGAATACCCATAAATACCGAGTGACTCGATATCACACCGTTATGTCCCATTTACCGAGGTCCATAACTTAACAAAATTTGGGCAGAGTCTCCTTTGTACAGGGAACTCTACCCAATACCCAACCTGTGCAACATAACTCACATGACCCATCTGAGGCCCAATATAAACAATGACCGCACCGGGTCCATTTATAAGTAAACATTGACCACACCGGGTCCAATTATCCATATTTATAGCAAAACATGCAAGGTTACTTTAACATTAGTGCATATATGTAATAGTTATCATTTAAATCCACCAAGGTCTAATAAGCCTCAATATACCTCAATTAGTGTCCATTTGTATCCTTGGAACTAGAGAAATCCAAGTCCATTGGTGTTCTTTAAATCAAAGAAATCCAAGCCTGGAAGCTTAGTGCATAGTTTCAAAAATTTCGGTTTTAGAGTCACCGTTCGAACAGCACTATTCACATTCGAACGTCCCTTGGTTTTGAAAAATAGGTAGCTCCCAGTACATTTGGTTCTCTGCTGGTTTTGCTGTTCAAAACTCGCACCATTCGAACGTCACTTTACGTTCGAACAGAAAATGCAGTTTCTGTTCTGCTGCAACTTCCAGTGCGGTTTTGACCTGTTTAGAAGTGGAATTGAGAACATTTCATAAAAACACTTTTGTAGCCCTAGGTGTCTACTACCTACTGTAAAAATTTCAGATCATTTGGACGTCACAATAAAAAGTTATGGCTCAAACACTAAGCAGTGTCTGAAATTTCTGTGTAAACTGTGTATGGTTTCAACCCCAAATCAATCCATTCCAAAACCAATCCAAACCAATCCAAGGTTATCCAAAACTTATACAACATCTATTTGATACCAAATATAGTCAATACAAGTTATAATACAACTATTTCCATACTTTTACATGCCAAAATGGAAATTAACCAAAAGTTTTACAAAAACTAAATTCAAAAGCCACAACCCGGCTTTTCTTCAACCAAGAGCCCCCGAATGAGAGCCATCCACCGGAACGTTTCCCGTACCTGAAATTGTTTCCCGTATAGGGTGAGCACAACGCCCAATAGAGATAAACCTATAGAGGTTACTCTTCCCCTAGATGCACATGCTCATGTAATCATCACACAAACATTCAACCAAGCATTTCTCACACTTATGCATCCTATGATGGAATGCAACAATGCTATGCCATGGAATGAAGTGACACTCACCCATGCAACTTTATTCCGAGCTCTCTCCGGCTCCCCAACACATGCAAGTGTCAATTTAGTCGAAACCACCATTTATGTTACACACAATGGCGTTAATCACTCTAGGGTCTAGTATAGGGGTGGATGTTCATGGACTTACACCAAGGGCCTCCAACCCACACGACATTTACGGACTTCCACCGAGGGTTCCGAATACACCCACACACTTTATGGGCCGAGCCAAGGGAGTGCATAGCCCAATCACCGGGTCTTGCACCCGAGAGGTCGTCATGCCTCTTCTTGCTACCCCAACCCAATTCATCATGCAACCAAGCGGCTTAGCTAAGTCCTCGACCCAACTCTCCCAAGCCTTCCGTCAATCACCAAGTGTGGTATTGACGTCAAACATGCACTCACTCAGGTAATGAGACACTTCCGTGCAAATGCAATGTGATGTTCCATTGCACACAAAATAATGCTCAATATGCTTATGACAAACATATAAACATTTTCATACATCAATGCAATTGTATCATAAGGATATAACTACCATATCTCATTATGCTCAATATATCATTTCATGCATATGTCAATAACACTCTTCATCCAAAAACCATATCCTAAGCATATGATTTCACAATTACCCAAGCATGTTATAACATAGCATCATGCAAGTAACACACTCAATTTCACTAGGGCATTTTATCAAACATCTTATAGTCATTCAAGTCATGTATTCACATAACACATTCCAAGGCATAGTTTATAAAACACATAGCATGCCTTAGGTTTTCACCAAGTTACTAAATAATCACATGGAACCTCCATATACCAAATTCAAGCTAGAAGCTAGCCTAAGCTATTCCTATGCTAATTAATTTTTTTTTTCACTTTCATACCCATAGAAATATATGTATAACAATACATATGCATATACATAATTTTCACCCTTAGTCTAGCAACACCTAAGGTAAGAATAATCCAAAGTAGGAATAACCCCTACCTCTTAGGAGTGTAGAAAACCCCTAAAACACCAAAACCAACCCAAAAGCTTTGATCTCCAAAAATTCTTCCTTTGATTATTCGGTGAAATCACTTCCTTTTGGTACGTAGACGTAGCCCTTGACGAGGAGAACGATCTTTGTTCTTGGTCCAAGCGGATTTGAGCACTAGAATTATGTAGATCATAGAGAGAAGTTGAAGCTTTCCTCTCCTTTCCCTCTCTTTTCTATCGGCTGAAAGGGTGCTGAACAATGGGGGAAAAATCTGATTTTTCCCCCTATTTATACTTTAGAACACTTGGCCCACAATTGGCCACATGTCCATTTTAATTCCGGGTCCGTTTTTGTCCCGAACAATTAAATCTCGCCCCGGTTTAAATCTAAAATATTTTTATTTCAATTTATCTTATTTTATTGCCCAAAATTTAAAATTTTATAAAAAAATTCGTGTACAGGGTCACCCGAAGCCCGATCGCTCCGTAAAACGTGAAAAATTTGACTATCTCAGAATTCGACGAAAATTGACGTGGTAACTCGATTTCGCGAGACGAATCCAACGGTGAGGTCCGTTTTGTCATCCGAGTTACAAAAAATTTCAGATTTACAACCCGAATCATGGTGACAATTTACCATTTTACCCTTTATTCATAAAAGTTTAAATCTACCGGGATTTTACATTCTCCCCCCCTTAGAAGAATTTCGTCCCCGAAATTCTCACACACATGCACACTTAGACACATGCATATGCAATAAGTAACCTCATACTTAAAATTTTAAACATGTACCTCCATCCTCGAACAAAAATGGGTAATTGGTACGGATGGTGTCCTCACGCTCCCATGTCGCCTCCTCCACTCCTCGGTGCTGCCACAGCACCTTTACTAGCCTTACAGTCTTGCCCCGCAAAACCTGCTCCCTGCTATCCATGATGCGCACCGGTCCCTCCTCAAAGGTCCCATCCACATCAACAACAAGCTCGCCCCAATCTACCACATGAGTCGGATCTGGGATATACTTCCGGAGCATAGAGACATGGAATACCGCGTGAACACCCGATAGATTTGGCGGTAACGCCAACCGATAAGCAACTGCACCCACCCTCTCGAGTACTTCGAAGGGCCCAATGTACCTTGGCGACAGCTTTCCCCGCTTGCCGAACCTGACCACTCCTCTCGTAGGCATCACCTTCAAGAAGACATGATCTCCCACCTCAAACTCTAGAGGTCGTCGCCGTCTGTCAGCGTAGCTCTTTTGCCGGCTCTGAGCCGTGAGAAGACGCTTCCGTATCAAGCCCACCTTCTCTGAGGTGTCTCTAACCAAGTCCGGACCCGTAACAAGTCTCTCTCCAACTTCTGTCCAACAAATCGGAGATCGACATGGCCTCCCATATAGTGCCTCATAGGGTGCCATCTGTATACTCGCCTGATAACTATTGTTATAGGCGAACTCTACCAAGGGTAAATGATCTTCCCAGCTACCCTTAAGATCTAGGACACATGCCCGTAACATGTCTTCTAATGTCTGAATGGTTCTCTCAGACTGACCGTCCGTCTGGGGATGAAAAGCAGTGCTCATCATCAGTTGTGTCCCCATGGCTCGTTGAAAACTCTCCCAAAAATGAGCCGTAAACCTGGGATCCCGATCCGATACTATAGATACGGGTACCCCATGCAACCGGACAATCTCCCGTATATATAACCTACAAAATTCCTCCAGTGTGAAGGTCATCCGTACGGCCAAAAAGTGTGCCGACTTAGTAAGCCGGTCCACTATCACCCATACCGCGTCATGTCCCCGTGATGTCCGTGGCAAGTGAGTCACAAAATCCATCGTAACATGTTCCCACTTCCACTCAGCTACCTCCAATGGCTGGAGTAACCCTGCTGGTCTCTGGTGTTCAGCCTTCACTTGCTGACACGTGAGACATCTACTAACAAAATTACCAACTTGCCGCTTCATCCCATTCCAATAATACTGGCGACGAAGATCATGATACATCTTTGTGCCCCTGGATGAACCGCAAAACGGGAGCAATGAAACTCCCTAAGGATCTCCTCTTTCAGATCCGCCAACTGAGGAACCGCAACCCTTCCTCGATACCGAAGACTACCATCCGAGTGAATGGCCCAGCCCTCGTCACCTGTACCTGCCTGTACACGGTCCCGGATAGACAATAGCTCTGTGTCCTGACTCTGGGACTCAATAACCCTGCTCAGTAGGGAAGGCGTAGCTATCAAACTCCCCAAAATACCCTGAGCCTGACCCATATAACATAGCCCGAACTGTCCCACAGTCTCGAGCATCTGCCACTCTCGGGAAGCCACTCTAGCCAGGATTCCCCGTGGTTTCCGACTGAGTGCATCAGCCACCACATTTGCCTTACCGGGATGGTAATGCAAGGTGAAGTCATAATCCTCCAGAAACTCCATCCACCTGCGTTGCCTCATGTTGAGGTCCCGCTGTGTAAAGATGTACTTCAAACTTTTGTGATCTGAAAATACCTCGAACTGCTCACCGTATAGATAATGGCGCCAAGCCTTCAAGGCAAAGACAATGGCTGCCAACTCCATATCATGTGTGGGGTAACTCTGCTCGTGGTTCTTTAACTGCCGAGAACCATAAGCTACCACTCTCCCGGACTGCATCAAGACGCATCCAAGTCCGTCCTTGGAGGCATCACAGTATACCGTATACTTCTGTCCCCTTTCCGGAACTATCAGAATAGGAGCTGATGTAAGCCTCCTCTTCAACTCTTGGAATGCCTTCTCACAAGCGTCATTCCACTCAAACTTGACCTCTTTTCGGGTCAACTTGGTCATAGGAGCAGCTAGTCGAGAGAAGTCCTCAATGAACCTCCGATAGTACCCTGCCAATCCCAAGAAACTGCGTATCTCGAAGACTGACTTCGGCCTCTCCCAATTCATAACTGCCTCAACCTTCTCCGGGTCCACAGATACACCCGAAGCCGACACCACGTGTCCAAAAATTTCACCTCCGTAAGCCAAAATTCACACTTGCTGAATTTAGCGTACAACTGATGGTCTCTCAAGGTCTGGAGAACAATCCTCAAGTGACCCTCATGCTCCTCCTCAGACTTGGAGTAGATCAGGATGTCGTCCACAAAAACCACAACAAACTGATCCAAATAGGGTTGAAAAACCCTATGCATGAGATCCATAAATGCCGCCGGGGCATTCGTCAATCCGAATGGCATCACTGTGAACTCGAAATGCCCATATCGCGTTCTGAACGCCGTCTTAGGGATATCTGCCTCCCTAACCCTCAACTGATGGTAACCGGTGCGAAGATCTATCTTGGAGTATACCCTTGCCCCTCTCAGCTGATCAAACAAGTCATCAATTCTCGGCAAAGGGTACCTATTCTTGATAGTAACCCGATTTAACTGCCGATAATCTACACACAATCGAAGGGTCTTGTCCTTCTTCTTTGCAAATAACACCGGAGCGCCCCAAGGTGAGGTACTCGGTCTAATGAACCCCTTGTCCAACAATTCCTGCAATTGGACCTTGAGTTCTTGCAACTCGGCAGGCGCCATCCTATGCGGAGTCATGGAGATAGGCGATGTACCCGAATGTAATTCGATACTGAAGTCCATATCCCGATGGGGAGGTAATCCCGGTAGTTCATCCGGAAATACATCCTCGTACTCACATACCACCCGAGGTAGACCCAACTCCTGTCTCACCTCATCCTCCAAAGTAAGGCTCGCAAGCCATCCCATCAACTGTCCGTGCCATCGTGAGTCATACACGGCTTGGGTAAAGCATCGTGCTTTTCCCTTGGAACTTGAAACAAATACCATCAGGCGTATACGCCGTGACCCTCTTCCTATCACAATCAATGACAACCCGATGTGCTGCCAACCAATCCATCCCGAGGATCACATCAAACTCCGACATGTCCATGACCCTAAGGTCTACAGTGAGTAGAATCCCCGAGATCTCTAATTCACAGTCCCGACATATCTGATCAACTCTCACCCTAGCTCCTAGGGGAGAACTCACATGTACCGGTTCCTCTAAGGTCTCAACCTCTAAGCCCAAATCTTTCACACAAGATGCAGCAATAAAAGAATGAGATGCACCAGAGTCAAATAATACCCTTGCCCATAAGCGAGAGAGTAGAAATGTACCCTGTATTACCGACGGATCTGTCGACTCAGTCTGTGGCACCATGGCATAAACACGCCCTTGGGTTCCCGATGTCCCGGCTTGTGAGCCTCGACCTCGACCCATGCCCTGCCTATCTGGCCTGTTTGGAAGTCCCTGCTCGTGAAGTAGTAGGCACTTGTGCAGCACCCTGAGATTGGTACTGACTCCTTTGACCATAGTGGGGTAAGGAGGAACACTCTGTATCTGCGACTGGCCCACAGAAGGCTGGGATTGGGATGTCCCATAGCTCTGGGATCCCTGCCGTTGAGGACACTCCTTCTGATGTGACCCGACTGGTGACAAAAAATAGCAAGTCTTCTGACCCGTCTGGAAGGTGGTCCTGAAGTTTCCCCCACCTTGAGAGAATCGGCCCTGGCCTTGGCCTTGATAGCCGCGGGCTCTGCCCCTGAGACCCTTGTGGAATAGAAGTCCTTTGCCTTTCTGCACTGAAGAAGATGATTGACCCTCTTCCTTTTGTCCTTAACACCCGCTTCCAGGATGTTGCGCGCGTCCTCCACCTCTCTCTCGATAGTCATTGCAGTCTTGACCATCAAATCAAGTCTTGCAGGAGAAGTCCCACAATCTTGCCTCGAATAGACAACTTCAGTCCATCCTCAAACTTCTGTACTTTGGCCCTGTCTGAGGCCACATAATCATCAGCAAAAAACGGGCCAACTCAGTGAATTTGGCCACGTATTCTAGCACACTCATAGTCCCCTGCTTCAATTCTAGGAACTCCTGGCCTTAGCGTGTCGACGGTCGCCGGGAAATACTTTCCCATAAAGGTTCCTTGAACTCTACCCAAGTCATTATCTCCAAGTTCTTTGAGGTCTTGACCCAATCCCACCATAGCTGGGACTCTCCCTCCAGCTGAAAAGTTCCAAAGTTATCTTGGTGGCATCGGAAGTGATCTCCATAGCACTCAGGATCTTCTCCACTTGTCGAATCCAACGATCGGCTACCATTGGATCCGCCCTCCCAAAAAGACGGAGGATTATGGGCTTTGAACCTCTGGAGGTTACTCGGAGCCTCCGTGTCCCATATTTGCACCAGTCTGTGCAATGGTAGCGGCTGTTAGCAACTAGCCTGTGCAATCGTCGCCGCTGCCTCACCAATAGCCCCTACAAAGGCTTGTGATCAAAGGCGGAAGTGGTTGGTGGTTGTTTCGGCCACCGCCTCGGCCTCGGCACGTCCTCTTCCTCTTCCTCTATTTTCCATCTACACACACATAAGATAGCAATAGA